>BGPR01021787.1:0-22681 GCA_013235015.1 Araneus ventricosus
TGAAATAGTTTGTTTTTTATTTTTATTATTGGTTACCCAACAATTCTTTTGGGTCAAATGCAAATTTTCGTAGGTTTACAATTTTCTTAAAGGCAACATCCTTATGGGGGCATACGACTCTAAAACTATGAAATTCGTTCAAAAAATTATTATCTACTTTTAAGTATACTAGTGAAATAGTATATTTTTTATTATTGATTATCGAACAATTCTTTTGGGTCAAATGCAAATTTTCTTATGTTTACAATTTTCTTAAAGGTAACATCCATAAGAAATCAGTTTCTTAAAGACACCCCACGCTCGAAAAAATTCGTCTGCAAGTTTCCCCTACACTCTGAGGTGGTTGGGTCCACTAGTAGTTGTCTCCAAGGTCATATTCCGCACGTAAACGCCTCTCGCCGTGAAGATTTTGTTTTGATGCACATTCAAAAATTCGTTCAAAAAATTATTGTCTACTTTTAAGTATACTAATGAAATAGATTATTTTTTATTTTTATGATTGGTTATCGATAATTTTTTTGCGTCAAGTGCAAATTTTCGTATGTTTACAATCTTCTTAAAGCGAACACCACAGTCCTTAAGGGGTCATCCGACTCTAAAACTATGAAATTCGTTCAAAAAATTATTGCCTACTTTTAAGTATACTAATGAAATAGATTATTTTTTATTTTTATTATTGGTTACCCACAATTCTTTTGCGTCAAATGCAAATTTTCGTATGTTTCCAATCTTCTTAAAGGCAACACCACCGTTCTTAAAGACTCTTTAGGGCTTTCCAATCGTGGTTAAAGACTCGTTTGTTCCTTTTCGCACGCGCTACACACTCAGCTAAGGTTCTCACTCAAAGAGATCGGAAAGTAAGTGCCGAAGGTAAGTTCTTCGCTCGGTACGTGACTCCCATACCGAGTGCTACTTACTCGGGTTACTGTCTGCTCACAACGAGGCTCAATATCCGGCAACTACGGTAATATCCGGAATAGGAAAAGCGCACAAATAGGAGTCTAACTTTGCATAGAAAGGCCACATATTACTTAAAAAATCACCAGAATATCGATTTTTATTTTATTGCCTTATTTCGTTGATCATATCATTTATCAAATTTTCACGTTGTACGTTTACTATTTCAGAAGCCATTTAGATTTTTATTTATACTTCCACTTCTACGAAAACAACTCATCCCTACAAGAACTCTAGTGAAATCTGAACTTTCTTTTCTTCTTAAGCTGAAAGTGCTGGAGCGTATAGTGCTATCGTTAAACGTATTCTTAAAAACTCCTGTATCTTAACTATGTAAATATTTTATCTAATTAAATTCTTTAGTGTTCACTACAGAGGAACTCTCTTCATTGAATTCTTGACTGGTTTACATTTTCGACATTGCGAGTTTATTCCTTTTTAGAATGACTTTTCTTCAGCATGGAACTTACGACTCGGCAACTGTGAGTATATATCATTTGTTTAATTATCTTGTTTTATATACTTCTGATGACGCAGATTGTCGAGACATAAATAGATATAGACTTCCTCCTCACAAATCTATATCTATAGGAGAAATGTTTTGAGTAGGTATGATCGTTTTTTCGGATCGTTTGACTTACAGGGATCGTCCAGACCGCTTGACTTACAGGGACCGAATATATCACAGTGATGGATTAGTACGAAAAGGAGCTAACGCCGTAAAACATATTTTAAAATTCTAATTAGATTCTTATTTATTTTAACTTTAGTGGTAAATTCGTCAGTTTTTTCTCCGCTTACGTGGCACTATTTTGGGTGAGGACATCTTTAAGAAATTCCACATTAGTCAAAATATACGGTGGCATTAATAGCAGTTCCCCAATTAAGAGCTGACTATAACAGCAATCATTCGTTAGATAAGGGTTAAATTGTGTGCCACTTAATATATGTATGAAAAGATCAATCTGCGAGAAAACATTAGATCTAAATACGACCGCAAGAGGGCATATTACTATGAAAATCCGCAGAACATGCCATTTTTTTCTATGTGATGTAGTAGTTGTTATGAAACCAACAAACATTCGCGGAGTACTAGTTGAGGACACTGGTGCTGGCTATCAAATCTGAAGCTCTGTCCTCTACTGATACAGTAACTTCCTTTACTTGCATCTGCAGAAATGGGTTTCCTTTATTGTCCAGGGCGAAAAATTGGTGAACCTGTTTCTTCTTCATTTTAATTTTTTGGGTCTTTTAGCACTGATTCGACCTGGTTGTAACCCTTAAAATTCCAAAATTGCCGTAGAGCAGGTGGTGCAGAATCATCTTTTTGATAAGAACAATTTAACAGAACAGGATCTGCAGAAATAGGTTTTCTTTAGTTTCCAGGGAGAAAAATCGGTAAACCTGTTTCTTCGTCATTTTAATTTTTTGGATCTTTTAGCATTGATTGGACTTAGTTGTGACCCTTTAAATTCCAAAATTGCCGTAGAGCAGGTGGTGCAGAATCATCTTGTTGATAAGAACAACTTAACAAAACAAGATCTGAAGAAATGGGTTTTCTTTATTTTCCAGAGCGAGAAATTGATGAACCTGTTTCTTCTTCAGCTTAATTTTTTGGGTCTTTTAGCATTGATTGGACCTGGTTGTAGCCCCTTTACATTCCAAAATTGCTGTAGAGCAGGTGGTGCAGAATCATCGTTCTGATAAGAACAACTTATCAAAACAAGATCTCGAAAGCCCAAAGCCATTGTGATGGCGAGTGCCTTTAAAATAAGTTCTCAGCAAATTTTTAAGGGTTTCAAACAAGCAACTGTATCCACTTGAGACCAGCGGGTATGGTATCCCCAAAATTTCTCGAATACTTCTCAAGAATATGTCATCGCCAACAACTTCCCTTACTTGCATCTGCAGAAATGGGTTTTCTTTACTTTCCAGGGCGAAAAATTGGTGAACCTTTTTCTTCTTCATTTTAATTTTTTGGGTCTTTTAGCACTGATTGGACCCGGTTGTGACCCTTTAAATTCCAAAATTGCCGTAGAGCAGGTGGTGCAGAATCATCGTTTTCATAAGAACAACTTAACAAAGCAAGATCTCGAAAGCCCAAAGCCATTGAGATGGCGAGCGCCTTTAAAATAAGTTCTCAGCAAAGTTTTGAGGGGTTTAAAACAAGCAACTGCATCCACTTGAGACCAGCGGGTGTGGTATCCCCAAAACTTTCTCGAATACTTCACAAAAAGATGTCGTCACCAAGACACAAAATGGTCTTGCGTCGTAGTAAGAAAATTGAATATGAAATTTTAACTCTTTTTCTAACTGATTGAAACAACAATTGGACACAGATCTACAATTAAGGTTAGAAGGCCATTCACAGAATTTAATTTATCTAAGTCATTGTGTTAAGGGGCTGTCGTGTTCACAAGTATACGATTATACAGACGGACAGACAGTAAATCTTTCGGCAGATTTGGTCCAAAATTTGATACGAACCTATATTCCTGATGATAAAACTGCACACCAACTTTTATTTATCAATCTATTTAAGTTTTTGAGTTAACGTGTTCACATGTGCACGGACAGACGGTTAGGCAGCCTTCCCGTGGGCGAATTTTGTCCAAAATTTGATAGAAACCAACAAATTATTCATACAAATTACATACCAAATTTCATCCTTTTAGCTCTAATAGTTTTCGACTTATCGTGTTCACAGACAGACAGACATAATTCAAAATTGTGCTTCTCGGACTCAAGGAGGTCTAAAACGTGGAGATTCATCAAAATCTTGAGTGCAAATTTTTTGTAGATTACAATACTTTCTCTTCGTATAACATCGTATACGCAAAGGTAAAAATTAGCATGTGCACTGCGGGTTTTCACGGTAATATACTCAATATTTTCCCGATCTGCTTATTAAGTGACCCACAAAGTTTCACACTTTTCTGATAAATGATTACGATTGTAGGATATTTTGAGTTGTTCAACTTTAATTAAGGATAGCCAGTATTTTATCAATCTGCTAGCATCGATAACATCTGAAATTTTCTTCTGAAAACTGCCGAACATATATGATCATAAAGAAAGTAATCAGCATTCCAAATTTTTCCTTTTCATTGTTTCACCCTCGCCCTTTTAGCATTCGAGTAACACGAACGCGTGCGAGCTACCTTTGTCCGTGAGCATCATAAAATAAACTCGCAGCAGTTTCCGTGAGATGAAAGTCCAGGAAATAAACTTTGTATTCAATATCCCCTTTCTCGATCCGGCAGCAATAAAAATCCGTTCCATAAAGTTGCCTTTCCTCCGAAAGGCGCGAGGTTTATGCGAGCAGTCGAGTTCCGTCATGAGAGCTGTTGTTCTTTTAGCGCTTTCCGCTTTTGTTTCACGATCGCAAGAGAGATCGGAGAATTTGTGCATTCTTTTGGGGAATAAATCGATGGAGCTGTAGTTCAGATGTTTCTTTTATACTTCTAGTATACCCTGTAGTTCAGTCAGCGAAGGGTTTGATAACCAGCGGGAGTGGTCACACCTAAACTTTCTCGTATACTTCCCAAACCAGCGGGAGTGTTCTCCCCTAAACTTTCTTGTATACTTCCCCAAAAAGGTGCCGTATCTCCTTCCCCCGCGTGGCTAAAACAATTCGGACCTATTGTTACCCAGAATCCAATGACTATCAGAAGGTTTTTCATTATAGTGATTTGAAAAATATCTAGGTAAAGAATCGAATTCAAAGAGATGCGTACCTTTTAAAACGCATCTATCGCACACTGCTAGGTTTCACTCTTGCCGTCTCAAGGACAAACTGACGTAATTCACTCCTTTCGCCTGCACAGAATATTGCTTCTAATACGCATGCGCGTGGAGATAACGGATTGGTTTCAATAGTAAATTATACAGACCGACAGACAGTCAACCCTTTGACGGATTTGGCCAAACTTTTATACGGACCTACATTCATGACGATAAAACTGTGTACCAAATTTTATCCATCTAGCTATTCAAGTTTTTGAGTTCTAGTGTTCGCATGACTTCGGACATACAGACAGACAGACTTCCCGTTGACGGATTTTGTCCAACACTTGATAGAAACCTACAAATTATGTTTAAAGACCACATACCAAATTTCATCCCTGTAGCTCTAATAGATTTCGAGTTATCATGTTCACAGACAGACATAATTCCAAAATTGTGTTTTTCGGACTCAGGGAGGTCTAAAACGTGGAGATTCGTCAAAATCTCGAATTCGAATTTTTTGACGATTACAATACTTTCTCTTTGTATACTTCGTATACGAGAAAGTAAAAAGGTACCGTTTCCCCTCCCCCCGCGTAGATAAAAAATTCGAACCTACTGTAACCCAGAATCTAATGACTATCAGAAGGTTTTTCTGTGTAGATTATAATGATTGTGAAATATTTAGGTCAAGAATCAAATTCAAAGAGATGGTACCGATTAAAACGCATCTATTACATACTGATAGGTTCCACTGTAGCCGGCTCAAGGACAAAGTGGCATAATTCGCTCAATAGCTTCCGCATGCACAGAGATTACTACCAGTACGCATGCGCGTGGAGAATGGGATTAGAAAAATTAATTATGTAATTTGAAAGCCTTTCTTTAACCGATTGACACAAATATTGGACACAAATCCATAATTAAGGTAAGCAGGCCACATACCAAATTTCATTTATCTAAGTAATTTTGTTAAAAAGTTGAGGCGATTAAACATATGCGATTATACAGACCGACAGACAATCAACCCTTCGATGGATTTGGTCCAAAATTTTATACAGACCTACACTCATGATGATAATACTGTGTGCCAAATTTTATCCCTCTAGCTGTTCAAGTTTTTGAGTTACAGTGTTAACATGAATGCGGACAGACAGACTTTCCATAGACGGATTTTGTCCAAAATTTGATAGAAACCTGCAAATTATGTGTCAAGATCACATATCAAATTTCATCCCCGTAGCTCTAATAGTGTTCGAGTTATCATGTTCACAGAGAGACAGACATACTTCCCAAATTGTGTTTTTCGGACTCGGGGAGGTCTAAATCGTGGAGATTCGTCAAAATCTTGAGTTCGAATTTTTTGACGATTATAATACTTTCTCTTTGTATACTTCGTATACGAGAAAGTAGAAATATTAAATCATTATAGTTTTGAAAATTTGTTTGCATGTTCGTGAGGGGCCTATGATGAACATACTAAAAGTTCCCGGTCCCTGGGGGGGGAGGCTCGCGACGCCATCTTGGATTTTATCCCCCCTGCCATTTTTCAGTTTTTCCTGAATATCTCGAAAGCTATTCAGTTTTCAAATTAAAATTGATTTAACAAATTAGACAGCGTAAAATTCTCTATAAACAAATACTTTTATTTTTCTTCCAGTTAACTTTCCCAGATAATGGGTCTCATAGGATGCTGCCATCTTGGATTTCCTCACCCTTTTTCAGTGTTTCTTGAATATCTCGAAAACTATTCAATATCCAAATTACATGTGATTCAACAAATTACAGAGCAGAGCATACCATTCCCTACAAATGGATGCTTTCATTTTTCTTCAATTTTTAATAGTTTTTGAGATAACTCAAAATGGATGAATTTGTAAAAAATCTGAGTTGATAGTCCGGTCAAGGAAGGGTTTCAATAAAACATTAAATCGTATAGTTTTGAAAATTGGTGCACTCGTTCGTGAGGGGCTTCTGATGAACATACTAAAAGTCCCGGTCCTGGGGGGATCTTACGCCACCATCTTGTATTTCATCCCCGGCGAGGGTAAGTGTGACACCCCAATTCATAATTTCGCTATTTAAGCAAAACTAGCAATATTTTTATGCGGAATCTGCTCCAAATAAACCATGCTAATAGTTCTAGTTATAAAAGAACGAATTTTTAATCGAAAAATTTAGTAAAAAATACATTATTTTAATCAGCGTATTGCAAATAAATACGAAAATTATATTTCCTAAACAAAAGTTTTCAATAACTTTTATAGTAATGAATCATCAAATTAATCATCGTAATACAATGTGGATAGAAAAATACTGCTTCTTATGTACACAGGAAACTTTTATTATGAATCCAAATAAAGAATTCTGCGGGATTTTATCTCTAGATACAATAAATTTAGAGCGTAATTCAATTCTGATTTTCCGAATTATTCCTATAATTATAAGCTTTTCTTCAATAAGTTTGTGTCACTGCGATAAGACACGTACTAGCTGACTGCAGTTACATTACATCCAGAATTATATAACTTTTGCATCACTCTCATGACATTTTCACTTGCACTGTTATCCAGTTTAAAAGTCTTGTACCTGCAAAAATCTCCATTTTAGAAGAATAGATTGTTCTTTAAGATATCCGACTGTGTTCGGAGACATTTTTTAAAAAATAACTTATATATATTTTTAATGTTATTTTTCAACTGCATATGTTTTAAAACTATGAAAATGTTGTAAAATTAGGCTTTCAAAATAATATTTTTTTTAAAAAGTCTGAGGAATTTGAAGAAAAATTACGAACATATTTGCTTTACGCTAACAGCCATAGACAAAATCATATTCTAGATTTACATAAATCCTCGTAGGAGTACATTTTTATGACAGTTATCTGTGGTATGACCTAAAATATTTCGTGTCCTTCAAAATAGTTTTGAGATATAGCTGAACATAGTTACTAAACTGGTAATTTTTCATAAAAAATGCTTTTCGTTTATATTTAAGCACTTAAAAATAATACTTGATTTTAAAATTGACCTCAGTTTTTAGAGGAAAACATCAAGCAAATTACAGAAAACAATCTCAGAAAATTTCATATCAATACTCGAATAACTTTTTGAGAAATCATCGTTACGGTCGACAGTTTTCCTCAAAACTATCATTTATCAGAAAACACATTTGAAGTTTTCGTGCAACTTAAAATAATGGTTACAGTTCGGTAATTAAACAGCTGTAACTCCATTTGTAATTCACGTAGAGTAAAAAGTAAGACAGTTTTAGAAAGCTGATTAAGCAGGCTACAAAATTAAGTCAAAAAAATGTTTTTGATAATTTCATCAAAAACTACGATTTTAAACCAGTCAGATATCTTAATTCACTTGTTTCTCAGCAAATCTTAAATAGCAAGATAGCATTATCCTCCTATCCATAACACGTTCACGCAACTAAACAAAGAAATCTGCCACAAGGAAGCGCAAGGGGGTGTTCGTGCACCCCATAATCTTAAATCCGATAAAAAAAAATTAAGGCATTTTTCTTGAAACACGTTCCATCTATTGAACGTGACCTTAAAGACAGATAGCATGGATTTGACTCATTTCAATTAAAGGGAAGTCAGTATTTTTTTACGCGGCGTGGGGTGTCGAATACCCCCCTTGCGCGTCCTCGCTGAACACGAAGTATAAAAGCATTGTAATCGACAGAAAAAACTAACAGAACTCTAGCTGTTGATAAGACTCCCCGTTTCAGTCCTGCCCCAGCCCAGAAAAGTATAGTATTCTTGGCAGGTAAAGAAATTATGTATATAAACATGATTTATCTTTTTTTGAACTGAATAGTAGAGACGAAAAATACGTGCAGAACGCTTATAGGGTTAAATTAATATTAATAGTTAATATTTTCAAATTTTATTATGGAGAATTCTTCCTGAAGGTACACTGATAGTGTTTGCATTAAAAAAAATTTAAAATGTTGAATTGTAATTTTTTAAAAATTCTTAGAAGAAAAAACGGCCCAACTAGCCCCGGTCTACCCTACACCTAAAGTTTTTGAAGATATTTATTTGCTGGCACCATAGACCGTTCTAATAATTAAACCTGCATATACATTCCATGAACTGACCTATTCTTCAATACTGAATTCCACGAATTGTTTATGCAGAGACAATTTTTACAAAATACTCTCTTTCTCTTAAGCCACCTTAAATCTTCAGCTGTCAACTGCCTTTCTTTCTCGAAACAACTTGTTAACAGATCTATTCTTTGTGAAGTAATTAGAAAAAGACAAATATTTCATGTATAAGATCCCTAAAAATAAATTAGAGCTTCATACATCTTCCATAACGTCAACCGTAGTGATATTTTTGCCGGTTCTAAACCAAACAGTCTGAAACGGCAAACACCAAAAGCCACTAATAAATTCTTCGAATCCCTTCCAATTACGGAAACTGCTGAATTCCATTTATCAGAAAGAGGCAAATAAAGGAGTATGTTTAACTTTAATTATGGATAAATATTTATTTAAAAAGGAATAGCTTCTGATCTCTTTATTTATGAGTGAAACGTCAGATTAAATTAAATAAAAGAGGAACGCACACTTTTAAAGAATTCTTTTCACTGAAAATATTACACTCGAGCAACAACGAAACATGAAGAAGCAAGTATCGATCCAATTTTCTTCCCGTATCTTCGCTGCTTCAGAAAAAATTTATAAAACATTTTTTCTTTCTTTTTCGGGATCCTTCTCTAATCTCATGTTTCATCGCGAAACTCTTTCCTCAAAGTCGGTAGGAAATGTCATCCTGTTTTCTTGTTTATTTTGTTCGGTGTTGCCTTTATTATTTTTGGTTTATTTTCGAACAGGTTATTAATAACGAGAAAGGGAAGAATTTATTCCTTATTTTCTTCTCATATAGGAAGAATTTCTTTCCAGCGAAGAACTATATCACTGATTTTTTCCAGTATATTTGGTAAGCCAAGGTTCGCATCCGAAAATAAAATTCAATATTATTATCTTTTAAAAATAACAAAAAAGAACTTCTATATTTTTAAAAGAAGGCTTTTGCATTTTTAAAATTCTTGAAATACATTTCATTCAGAAAAAAGTACTTTTAGAGGGAAACAGGAAAGGTATTCGAGCATGTTGAAAAGTCAATTTTCCGTTATTTTCTGGTTACAAAACCACACATTTGTTTTCGCTTTATTGGACTGCTCATTTAGTTACCTTACAGAAAATATTGACTTTTGTCTCTTATTTACTTAGAATAAGAGATTAATTTTTCTTATCAGAAAAAATTATTTGGATCGAATCTGTATAGTAGGAATATTTCTTAAATGATTGTTTTTATTTTAACCAGCGGGAGTGTTCTCCCCTAAACTTTCTCGTATACTTCCCCAAAAAGGTGCCGTTTCCCCTTCCCCCGCGTGGCTAAAAAAATTCGAACCTATTGTTACCCAGAATCCAATGACTATCAGAAGGTTTTTCATTATAGTGATTGAAAAACATCTAGGCAAAAAATGAAATTCAAAGAGATACGTAACGATTTTCCTCTCTTACCGGCTCAAGGACAAACTGACGTAATTCCCTACTCCGTAATGAAATTCCTCTCCGCTCTTCCAGTACGTATGCGCGTGGAGATAACGGATTCTCTTCAAAAGTAAATTATACGGACCGACAGACAGTCAACCCTTTGACAGATTTGGCCCAAAATTTTATACGGACCTACATCCATGACGATAAAACTGTGTGTAAAATTTTATCCATCTGGCTTTTCAAGTTTTTGAGTTATAGCGTTCGCATGACCTCGAACATGCAGACAGACAGACTTCCCGTTGACGGATTTTGTCCAAAATTTGATAGAAACCTACAAATTATGTTTAAAGACCACATACCAAATTTCATCCCCGTAGTTCTAATAGTTTTCGAGATATTGTGTTCACAGAGAGACAGATATAGTTCCAAAATTGTGTTTTTCGGACTCAGGGAGGTCTAAAACGTGGAGATTCGTCAAAATCTCGAGTTCCAATTTTTTGACGATTACAATACTTTCTCTTTGGATACTTCGCAAACGAGAAAGTAAAAATGACATTAAAAATCTGATGACAAACTTTTAATAGTTGTTTGCTTAGCTATGAAAACTTCATTTACACTGCTGGTCAAAAGTTACACAATTTTTAAGATGCTAAAATATTGGAGTTAATATGTAATCTATGGTTCGTAATCAGTTGCTGAGGAGAATCGTGGGACATACTATCGTCGGAACTCACATTTTACAATGAAGATTCAGGCACAAGGGCAATTTGGGGGGGCTACCAGAAAGTGATGAAGACAAAGTGATTTCGACTCATCCCGTTTCAGAGAAAACTAATAACGGGATGAAAATTTCATCAATGGTTATGTTTGATGTGCTTAATATTTACTTGCATTTTCGTAAACAAAACATTAATATTCGGGATGATATAAAAGTTCCTTTAAAAAATCCCAAATTTTTCTCTTGGCTTTTGTTTATAACTTGAAGAGTTTTAAACAAGCTTTTTGTTAGCTCTCATCATTAAGCTAATGCGAAATTATTCCAATGCTGTTTTCATTTGTTTTGATAAATACTATTTAAAGAAAATAAAAGCCAGAAAACAGCATTAAGAATTATATTACGTTCATTTGAGTCGTTTGACTCTTAAGCTAATCTGAGTCCTTGCCGTTATTAATAAGAAACTTTTTTGTGCTGAAGAACGGTTGGGGAGGGGGGATTTAACAGTAATAATAAAAATATGAATCGAAGCGCATGCGAGTGAAAAAAGGTTGGAAAACAATGCTCTAATTGCTGGCGTAATCGTATTGATAATCAGACAAACATATTTTCAAAAAATAATTTTTTCAAACTCCGAGATTTCTAAAATATGGCGATTTACCAACATCTCCATGTCGAATAGTTCGACGATTGCAATGCTTTCTATACTTGTATGCAAGAAAATTAAAAAAGATGGGTCAAAAATTTAAAAGCATATCAGAATCGTTTCAAATCATCTTAATCCAAATTTCGATTCTCTAACTCATCATTTCGCAAACGAAAATAAAGAATTCAATAACAGCCATTAAAGAAAGAAGAAATTTATTCCGGGAATTTGTTGCGAGCAATCCGCATTTCATTCATTTCCACGAATATTACCGAGGCAGAAACAAAAACAGAGAACGACGCTTCTGTAAACGTATTGAAAATCAGACAAACATATTTTCAAAAATGATTTTTTCGAACTCCGAGATTTCTAAAATATGGCGATTTACCAACATCTCCATGTCGAATATTTCGACGATTGCAATACTTTCTATACTTGTATGCAAGAAAATAAAAAAAGATTGGTCTTAAATTTTAAAGTATATCAGAATCGTTTCAAATCATCTTAATCCAAATTTCGATTCTCTAACTCATCATTTCGCAAACGAAAATAAAGAATTCAATAACAGCCATTAAAGAAAGAAGAAATTTATTTCGGGAATTTGTTACGAGCAATCCGCATTTCATTCAATTCCACAAATATTACCGAGGCAGAAACAAAAATAAAGAACGATGCTTATGTAAACGTTTTGAAAATCAGACAAACATATTTTCAAAAAATGATTTTTTCAAAATCCGAGATTTCTAAATTATGGCGATTTACCAACATCTCCATGTCGAATATTTCGAAGATTGCAATACTGTCTATACTTGTATGCAAGAAAATAAAAAAAGATTGGTCTTAAATTTTAAAGTATATCAGAATTGTTTCAAATCATCTTAATCCAAATTTCGATTCTCTAACTCATCATTTCGCAAACGAAAATAAAGAATTCAATAACAGCCATTAAAGAAAGAAGAAGTTTATTCCGGGAATTTGTTACGAGCAATCCGCATTTCATTCACTTCCACAAATATTACCGAAGCAGAAACAAAAACAGAGAACGAATGGAAGTCAAATTGAAGGTACTCATTACGATTGCGAATATCTCACAAAAGGAGTTATATTTTCTTTCTCTCGTAAGGTTGAAAATTTCATTTTATAATAAATTCCAATCTCGGCAGCACAAAGGCATTTCTCAAGAGACAATCTGCTACGAAATGACCCCCAAAACCAAACATTAAAGTAAAAATTCTCTCTCAAACACGCATCCATTCTTCGTAAATGAGTTTGTCTCGAAATGGAATGTCCTCATTTCTTTCCCTTATTCAATGCTGTTATGTTTACGAATAGAAACGGATGAGTTCTCTTTTGTCTGGCGGCCTTTTCTTCTGCTGGCTTTTAAGTTTTCGAATTGCGCTTTCATATTTTATTCTTTTTTCTCCGCCATGGAAGATGTTATTTAGAATGTTTGTTTCCTCAAAGAGAAAAAGTAAATCGCATTAGAACTGTTAATTAATATCCGCCATGATACTCTATTTTTGGGAGCAACAGATTTGGAACAAAATGGCGCAATGGAATGCGATATTTTTTCAAAATGCAGTTAGGAACTCAACAGTTAAGGATATCTTTTTTCTAGTTCAAATTGTTTCTAAAAAAAATGTTGTTTGTTATTATTCCGTTGTTAAAACATGTGGCATGTTTGTTTATGAAAAAGAATATAGGTGCCTTTTTTTTCTCTTGACCGAATCAGATCGGCAATAATTTATGCCATCTTTTGATGGCAATTTCCGTTTCTTTTTTGATTACGGATTGAAAAGAACTTTGGAATGAATAGAGGATAATAGCCTTTGTTGCTGAAATCCCATAAACCCCCTTTTTCAAATCAAAATATGCTTGTTTATTGATTGGAATAATGTTATTATTTGCAGGTACTATGTTAACGGATGAAACATTAGTTGCAGACTCCGTTCAATTTGATTTTTCTCTTAAAAGAATATCCCCCTCAAATCAAATGCAGTAAAATGCCGTTTATACGTTTCTCATTTATACGCCGTTTCATCTTAGTCCCAATTCATTCGTGACCATTGCAATGATTAAATATTTTTTTATATTACAGAAAGTTTCGGTTATAAGTCATTTCCCCCATTTGTGAAATTCGTAAACTTTCTTCTTTTGTCATTTTTTCTCTGTTCCTACTAAGGGGAAAACTTTTCTTAGACAACATGGGGGCTAAAATGATGAAGAACATGAAGAAGTTGTTCCACCTTCTTTTGAATACCAATGGATTTCATAGAAGAATTTTGATTTGTTTGTCAAAATATTAGTGAAAAAAACAGTCAATGAACTTTATTCGATTCATAAAGTTGAAAAAACAGTCAATGAACTTTATTCGATTCATAAAGCTGAAAAAACATTCAATGAACTTTATTCGATTTATAAAGCTTAAAAAACATTCAATAAACTTTATTCGATTCATAAAGCTGTGCTCAGTGGCGTCTCGTGAGCTCAGAACCGAGGAGGGATGCAAAAAATGTTTATCAAGAGAATAATAATTTCAAAAGCTAGTTTATCTCCAAGTAGGCCAAATTTTTTAATTCCAAATCCAGATGTGAAATTTCCTGCTTTTCAAACAAAGTAAATGACCAGCATATGATATTTTCTATTAGTTTTACTAACGAAAATTAAAGTGAATGTTGATGTGACGATTCCTCTGACGAAAAAAAGTAATAATAATCGGTGCTCCACATATGCACTTCTCTCCTTGCCCAGTTCACTCGATAACACTTTTTCAAAAATGAATATCAAATAACTCGCATACAGAAAATTTATTTTTAAGCTAAAACATATTAAATACATTTTTTACTGAAATACTCTAAAAATTTGGAAGTTTCAGAATAGCATCATTTGCTTGAATCTATCATCGCAACACGAACAGAAACTCATAAACAGCCAATGAGAGCGCAACTTGTGTGAGAGTGAGGAAAAAAAGAAAAATATATTAAAAGGAGCATCTTTCTTTCGTTCAGTTGGCTCCGTGCCAGCCAGAGCTGTGTTGTCATTCAGCCCATAACCCGTATAAGCTAGAGGAAGAAAGAGTTGCTTTTTCA
The DNA here is from genome assembly GCA_013235015.1 of Araneus ventricosus. Taxonomy (NCBI): domain Eukaryota; kingdom Metazoa; phylum Arthropoda; class Arachnida; order Araneae; family Araneidae; genus Araneus; species Araneus ventricosus. Next base: position 14,657 of record BGPR01021787.1, read on the forward strand.
CTCCGGATTTTCTGCTCAGTGAACGGATTTCTGGGGGGCAGATCATTTTGCAGCTCAGACCTGAGTCTCTCTTCGTTTGGATTCATTTTATGCCTCTTTTTCAATTTATTATTATTATGTTGCATTTTCGTAAGTCATTGAGCTCTGAGAGTGGAAAAGTAAGCAAATAAGACTAAAAACGAAAAATACAAGTTTAAAAAATAATTTCAGCGGGTGCTGCAGCTCTGCAGCCCTAATGGACGAGCTGCCACCGATTGTGCTTAATACTCACAGAGAATCAGCACTTGAAGCGACATTGCAGATGTTTTTTAATTAGATGCCTGCTTGATGCACGGATATGGTAAAATGTTGTAAGGAATAAGAAATGGATAATTAGAACTGAAGAATGCAATAAAAGTATGATTTTTCTCACTTTTATAACAAATGTATAATTTTAAAATCTAATTATTGTGTCCATACTGAGTATCATACACTAGTACTACGTTAAACTTTAAAATGAGTACTTTTAAATGAGTATGCATAAATCGAATTAAATTTTGCAATAATAAAACTTTTTGATTAAAACTGGTGTTAAAACTGGAAATTAATGTTTCCATACTGCATANCATACACTAGTACTACGTTAAATTTTAAAATTAGTACTTTTAAATGAGTATGCATAAGTAGAATTAAATTTGTAGTAATAAAATTTGTAGATTAAAACTGGTGTTAAAACTGGAAACTAATGTTTCCATACTGCATGTCATACTCTAGTACTATGTTAAACTTGAAAATTAACTTGAACTGGTTTTGAGTAATATGTTGTGGGAAGGCTCAAAATCTCGGTGCTCGTAGATGGGACAACCAGCTGAAAACGGATTGAAATGATGGGGGGGGGGGGTCAAATCATTTTCCCATAATTCCCTTATAATCGAAGATTGAAAGATAATTCAAATCTAGAGATCAACAGCTTTTGTACTTAAAGGTTTTCGAGGGCAGCAATAGCTTAAACATCATGGGCGGAAAAGTGATTTTCAACCCCTAACTGCGACTGCTTTTTAACCTGAACTTGTGACACGTAGTTGGGAAACTCTCATCAGGTGCATTCTCTGTCATCCTCATGAATTGGAGGCGCTATCCTCTATATCTCGGTAACTACATATGTCAAAAACATAACTAATGTCTTATTTTAGAGATATTTAACAACAGAAGTTACAAAAAAGAATTGAAAATCGGAACTGTAGTTCAGCGACTACTGAGTCACTAAGGTGGGCAAAAATAGGCATGAATTGGTGACGTGATCCTCTATATCTCGGTATAATTACGTATGTTAAAAACATAACTAATGTCTTATTTTAGAGATAAAAGGTAACAACAGAAGTTACACAAAAAATTGAAAATCGGAATTGTAGTTCAGCGACTACTGAGTCCAGTGGCGAATCCAGGATCCGGTTCTGGGGGGAGCTGAGGTCATAAAAATTTTGCATTGTAGTGACGAATGTCAAACCTCATGGATAATGTAAACCAAAACTCTTTAACTTTACAGACTTTCATCACCTGGCAATAAGAATCACAAATAATACTACATAAATAATACTTTTTTTCTCTCTTAATACTTCTGAATTTGTCTCCTTCCCATGCTGTCAAAGAGATTGCTGTCTTGGCCTCTTCTTTCCTTCTTTTATTTTATTTTTTTATTTTTTCTGCCTTTCTATTCCTCTTTTGGGAATATAGATGGCGCCACGGAGTGGTAGTGTTTATTGTTTTGCTTTTCTCGAAAGCGCGGGCAAGTTTTATCTGGTTGGATTCTAAAGGGGTAAGTCTTTTACCTTATGAAAGTTTATTAATTAAGCTTGATGGCTAGTATTTTGTTGCTCTTATTAGCGTGTTTAATGCCTTTTCCTTTTTCTTTTGACGTTTGTTCTTATGGTTTTGCTCCAGGTTGATTTTTTGGGGAGTTCGGTCTATGAGAAGCTTTTTCTTGGCAAAAAATAGGCCTGCTTCTACAGAAAACTCCTTAAATATTCTTTTGAATCCATTTCGAATAGTTTCTAGCCCTTGAAAAAGTGAACTAGAATGGATTCCTTGTTTTTGCGGTATGAATTTCGTTTACTTCAAATACTATAGGATTGCTTGTATTACTTTTTTTAATTTAGGCTTTATTGGTATATCAGTCTATTGTTCTCTGTTTTTTGTTATGCTGCTGCAATGGCGCGCATCTTAAACATTGTCGTAATTTTTCTAATTTCATTTCTTTTTTCAATTAAATTGTTTAAAATTTTTTCTTGTCCAGTTTTAATTCTGCTTTCCTTTTTAAATAATAATTCTATAAAAATTTTTTTAATCATTGATTGTTTACAACAAGAAATAATACTACAATATTTTCGATAATTTATTAAAAAATACAATGAAATAACTAGCCACAAAATGTTTTCGACCGCATCAACGCTACAAGTGGATTGACTAGAAAAGTAGGAAAATTTTCGAGCCTGTCAAGCCAGAAAGCAACGTTGTCACGATTTTAAAAATGAAATTATTTTTAAAAAATGAAAATTAAGAAAAAAAGCAGTTATAGGGATTTTAAATAAAATCAAGAATTTTGGTTTAGCACTGGGGGGGGGGCTGTAGCCCGATAGCCCCTCCCCTGGATTCGCCACTGACTGAGTCGCAAAGTTAGTCAAAAATACGTGTGACGCGATCCTTTATATCTCGGTAACTACATATGCTAAAAATATAACTAATGTCTCATTTTAGAGATAAAGAGTAACAACAGAAGTTACAAAAAACTTACTTAAACTTAAAAACATACGAGAAACAAAAGAGTCAAGCGAGTAAAATAGTCCTACGCCTTTAACATCAGCGGCTGTTTTAAAAAGCCTCCCGTCATTTTTTTTTCTAAATGAAATGTATTTCAAGAATCTTAAAATTGAGAAAGCCTTCGTTTCAAAATATAGAGGTTTTTTTATTATTTTTAAAAGATAATAATATTGAATTTTATTTTCGGATGTGAACCTTGGCTTATACCAAATACACGGAAAAAAATCAGTAATATACCTTCTTCTCTGAAAAGAAATTCTTCCTGTATGAGAAGAAAATAAGGAATAAATTCTTCTCTTTCTCGTTATTAATAACCTGTTCGAAAATAAACCAAAAAATAATAAAGGCAACACCGAACAAAATAAACAAGAAAACAGGATGACATTTCCTACCGACTTTGAGGAAAGAGTTTCGCGATGAAACATGAGATCAGAGAAGGATCCCGAAAAAGAAAGAAAAAATGTTTTATAAATTTTCTTTCTGAAGCAGCGAAGATACGGGAAGAAAATTGGATCGATACTTGTTTTTTCATGTTTCGTTGTTGCTCGAGTGTAATATATTCAGTGAAAAGAATTCTTTAAAAGTGTGCGTTCCTCTTTTATTTAATTTAACCTGACGTTTCACTCATGAATAGAGAGATCAGAAGCTATTCCTTTTTAAATAAATATTTATTCATAATTAAAGTTAAGCATACTCTTTTATTTGCCTCTTTCTGATAAATGGAATTCAGCAGTTTCCGTAATTGGAAGGGATTCGGAGAATTTATTAGTGGCTTTTGGTGTTTGTCGTTTCAGACTGTTTGGTTAAGAACCGGCAAAAATATCACTACGGTTGAAGTTATGGAAGATATATGAAGCTCTAATTTATTTTTTGGGACTTGATTCATGAAATATTTGTCTTTTTCTAATTACTTCACAGAGAATAAATCTGTAAACAAGCAATTTCAACAAAGAAAGTCAGTTGACAGCCGAAGATTTAATGCGGCTTGAGCAGAAGAGAATTGAAAATCTAAAAAGACAAAAAATAAGGATGAATATCTAAAAAGACAAAAAATAAGGATGAATATTTAAAAAGACAAAAAATAAGGATGAATATTTAAAAAAACAAAAAATAAGGATGAATATTTTAAAAAACAAAAAATAAGGATGAATATCTTAAAAGACAAAAAATGAGGATGACTATCTAAAAAGACAAAAATAAGGATGAATATCTAAAACGACAAATATAAGGATGAATATCTAAAAAGACAAAAAATAAGGATGAATATCTGAAAAGACAAAAAATAAAGATGAATATATAAAAAGACAAAAATTAATAGAAGCAATTTAATTGGTGTGAGCAAGTGCAGCATCATCCAGGAAAAAATTGCGAAATACAAAATAAATAAAAAATATGAATAAAGGGAATTATAATTGTGGAAGAGTTAAAAATAATAGCAGACGAGTATAAGAAATAAGAATCTGGTGGATGACTTCATCAGAGGCCATGCATCCATACAGATTCAAAAATGGAATAGGTTTTCTGTAGAGGAAAAAGACTTTAAGGTCTGATGTTTAATATCCTCTAAGGCCTGAACCCATTCCGAAGATTTAAGGTGGCTTGCGAGGAAGGGAGTATTTTGTAAAAATCTTCTCTGAAAAAACAATTTGTGGAATTCAGTATTGAAGAATAGGTCATTTAATGGAATTTATATGCTGGTATAATTATTGGAATGGTCTATGGTGCCAGCATATAGCCCCAACTGAAATAAAACTAGAGGAGGAAAGACGGAATGGAAGGAGGTTCCTTATATCTCTGGACAATCGAATCTACGTTTGGCTTCCGGCTTTCCAATAGGAATTTCTTTAATAATATAAAAAAATGCGAAAATGTGTCTGTCTGTTACGCTTTCACGACCAAACTACTGTAATATTCGAAACGAATAAAAAATATATATTTGTCGAATTATTAAAATATTTTAAGAAAGAAATTAATTAGATTAAAAAATCGTTTGGTCATAAAAGAAATTAATTTTAAAATATCGTTTGGCTGAAAAAGAATTTAATTTAAAAAAAATCTTTTGGCATAATTCTTTTCTAAACTTTATAAAAATAGTGTGACAACTATATATTTGTCTTCTGCTAGCGTTGCCTGGCAATGGAAAAGAATAATGAGAAATTGGAGATGGAATTCGATGTAAATGAGTGATGTAACGTTTGTGATGTAAGTGTATGTGTTTGTTTTACATGTTTGTGCTGTGGAAAACGTCCAATAAATATATTATTTTCTTCATGCTATGCTGAAATACATCAAACTACCAAACCGATTTGGATGAAAATTGGCAGAGTTGTAGCTTGAAGGCCAGGAATGGACATCGGATATGTGATTTCATCATAAATTCAATATTTTTGACTACAGACAGCAATTAAATAATGAACAAAGTAAAACCCATTGACTCAGAGATTCGCGATGAAGATTACTACTTTATTTTTCAATCAACTGTCCCGTGATCCTTAAGGAATGGGTAAACATTTGGAATAAGTTATTTTTAAAATCAACTGTCACGCGTGACACTTAAAAAAGCGTAAGCATGTGGAATAACTTTTTTTCAATATCAAACATCACGTTATCATAAAGAAAAGCGCGATTATGTGATGTTTCTGAGAAAATAAATAAATAATTAAATTGTGGAAAAATAACTGAAATTACTCAACTCGACGCTTGATTTTAATTTTTAGAGTTTGCAGTCTATTTAATTTTAGTTATTTATATTTGTATCTTTTCCTTATCAGATTTTATTCAAGAAATCGTCAATCAATTGACGCCGGGACAGAAATCTATTGATAGATATGATATAGTTGCAAGAGTTTTTAGATTAAAATTTAGAAACTAATGTTAATTATTACTAAAGGAATATTTACGAAGATATATTTTGTTTTATGTATTCTTTTGAATGGTAGAAGCGGATGACATATAGAATGGCGGATGATATATTCCACAGATTGTAAGGGCCTGATGATACCATTGAGTACAATGATGTAATTTACAGTAACGGAAAATATATGAGGAATAGAGGATGGTCGTTGAATTGGTAATTTTGGCGCTGACTAAAGAAAGTTTAGGTCAGATAAATGAAAATAAAATATGTCTCAAATGGAGGGAGGTATTACAGAATATCTGTCTGTAGATACGCCAATGGCCAATAACAAGTAACATCACATCCTATAAAGTTCTTCAACTCCTTAGAATTCTCAGGGGTACCTTCCGACAAGCTGAGATTAAAAGTCGGTGTGTCAGTACTATTGTTACGTAACCTCAATGCACCGAGACTGCGCAACGGCACACGGTTACAAATTACACACCTAGGTCCAAATGTCGTGCAAACTACTGTTATGACTGGCATAGCGAGAGGAGAGAGTGTTTTAATTCCACGCATTCTGATAATACCGAATGATTTACCATCCAAGTTCAAAAGAAACAATTCTCTTTAAAATTAGCATTTGTCAGGCTCAGGGCCAGACACTCAAAAGAGTAGGCGTACATTTAGAAAAACCTTATTCTTTCCATGAGCAACTATATATGGCTGTTCACGTGTGTCCAGCCCACAAAACCTCTACATCCGTGCCAAAAACATAAAACAAAAATCGTAGTATACAAAAGAGTGTTAGCATAGATAAACAAATTACCTAACTATGACAGCAGCCACTACTGTTAGTCGTCCAGTTATGTATTATCAACCGTCAAAACTTTGAATTTCCCCTTTCAACATGTTACGAAACATTTACATTCATGGATTTAAAAAATTTAATAATTCAAATTCTTCGCGCACGAAGTCGCGGGTAACAGCTAGTAATAAATATATTAATACAAATATTTTTTATTTAGAACAGTTACAATTAAAGGGTATGAATGCCAAAATAGATAGAGAATATCCCAGGATAGGAGAAAAGAGAAAGCACAATAAAATGTTACATTTACAGACACAACTTGTAACCCTTTGTATTCTTATGTCGAGTCAGACTCGATATTCTGAATGGTGCATCTTTTTTCACATTTTTGTTGGATAGTGCTTATTATAAAACTCATATAACAACCAAAACACAAATTAATTTTTATAAATTGAAACAAATTAATAACACTATGTTTCAGCTTCCTCAAGTGCTAAATCAATCCTTACACTCACACGTCTATAATTATGAATTTTATTATCTTTTGATGTGCAAAGGGCTGAATTATATAAGCAAAAATACAAATTCTCAAACAGATTAGTCATGTAGTTGAAATTTGCAACCAGCGGGAAGACCCTCTGCTTTCTAAACTAACATATTATCGAGTTTGTTCTTCACTAACATAGTATAGACAAGACAGAGTGCAATTTGGACCCTTCCGTTCCGTCCCGCTGGAATCAAAATTTTAAAAATTTTAAACTAAAATATAATATTGGTAGAAAAGAACACATCTTCGCTTAAGAAGCAACACCACCTATCTCATTTTTTTAAAAGAGGAAAAAACTGCAACCAATGACAAATATTTTAAATTTTTTTTTTTTTTTACATCTGTTAAAAACATGCAGTCTCGTGTTCATAATAGATGCTAAAAAAATTCAAAAATTTTAAAATTAGTTGCCAAAAATGTATTGCCCCATGCCAAAAACATATTTTTTATGATATTACTTTTAAAATATTTTTTATTTTATAAAAAAGAAATAGTGATTTGATACGTCATTAAATTCAATTTAATAATATCACAATTCTATTTTGATTTTTTGTTTATTTTCCTGTTGTTATATGTAAACTCCCCATTCCAAAAGCATTTTTTTTATGATATTACTTTTAAAATATTTTTTTGTTTTATAAAAAAGAAATAATGATTTGATACGTTCATTAAATTCAATTTAATAATATCACAATTATATTTTTTTGTTTATTTTCCTGTTGTTATATGTAAACTCCCCATGCCAAAAACATTTTTTTTATGATATTACTTTTAAAATATTTGTATTGTTTTATAAAAAAAGAAATAGTGATTTGATACGCTCATTAAATTCACTTTAATAATATCACAATTCTCTTTTGATTTTTTTTGTTTATTTTCCTGTTGTTATATGTAAACTCCCCATTCCAAAAACATTTTTTTTATGATATTACTTTTAAAATATTTTTTGTTTTATAAAAAAGAAATAATGATTTGATACGCTCATTAGATTCACTTTAATAATATCACAATTCTCTTTTGATTTTTTTTGTTTAT
>BGPR01021788.1:0-26065 GCA_013235015.1 Araneus ventricosus
AAAACCCAGTCTCTTTCTATATTTTGAGTTATAGAAAAAGCATATGGACTCATGGCGCTATGGCATACTTCAACACTTTTAACTTTGGTTTGAGGGGAAATTTTACCCATTTTTTTAAAAAAACTTTTTATCTTAATGGACCTGAGTTCGTGGCTGGAACTTTATTCTAATCATTTTTTATTCAACTGAGGGTACCCACAAGGCAAGGTCTCGCGTCACAATTTTATAATTCATCTTGGGGTCAAATCTGCATGTTTACCACATGTCCAATGTAGCCTTTATGTTGATGATCTGCAGATCCCATGCCAAGGCAGTAATATGAACACAGAGCCGACAACCGCAAATACGCGGTGAATAAGCCCGTAGCTTCAGGCAGATAAGAATGGACACACTATTTCCTGCAGAGAAGAGTCGTTGTGTCCATTTCCTTTTGCGAAGCGCAACATCCATCTGACCCAAATATCCAGATCGGAAATGCGCCGCTATTCCAGTGGTGAATGAAATGCTTGCCTTTTGGGATTTTCGATCGTAAATCATCTCTTCCTCCGCATACCCTGCATCTGCGGAACAAAAGTGTGAGATCTTGAATATTCTAAAGGTCCCTTCCAACATCTTGGTGCCGATCGAACCTCCCCTTCTCCGTATTTACCAAGCAATGATCTCCTTCCTCCCGTATCGATTACGGATGTATGGTATATGGCTCCGCTCGTCCTACTGTCTTGAGGCGATTGATTACAATCCATCACTCTGCTTTAAGGATCTGCACTGAGTTGCTTCTGTACCTCTCCAGTGGAGAGCCTGTACATTATTTCCCATCAACTACTGCTTCATTTAAGGTCAAAAAAATTCCCCTGCTTTGTGGCTCCTTTCTGAGCGTGTGCAAGTGCCTGTCTGGAAAGAACCCCCAGGGGCACATCTTCTTTAGGGTGTGACGGCCTCACGACCCCGAGGCACCGTCTGCTCTCCTCTCGAGTTTTGCCTCCCTTGAGGCTTTCCTCCTTTTACTCCTTCCCTCGAAGTGGTATGGAGGCCCATAGGCTTGTTACACCTGTTTGTTTCCTAGCCTCATGGACAAGCAAATCATCCCACGTACACACAAAAGTGTGGCGACCCATTAGACGGGTGGCACTGGTCCCGGTGCATCACTGAGCTGCATCCCAGCTCGCATGACTGGTCCACCTCAAGGATTCCGGGCTGAAGGGTCACTCCCTGGCTTAAGTATGTTAAGGGTGGTCACTGTCCCGGGTGACTTCCTGATGTGTATAGGTTCCGGCTATAATTCATGGTAAGTGCCGAGGCTGGACATTCCAGAGTCGGTAACCGCCACATCCCTTGTTACCCATGGCGGTGCCGTCGGGGCTCCTGGAATCAATCACAATATTATCGTATGGGTCCTCATCCCATCAACAAAGTAATGCTCTTCCCAAATTTTTTTCATAATCAGTTCTTGAATCAACCATGAAATTAAAAAATTTACTCACCATATTAATCCATAGCAATCTAGCAATAGTTGGAGAAGCAACTCAATTAAAAAAATTAATTAATTATGGTAATTCCTTTCGATTGAAGTCATGAACTCGAAACAAGCAGAAAATGTAAATGAAACTAGATAAAATAGGAAATACCAAAGTAAAAGCCAGTCCACATCATACCCTCAACTATTCAAAAGGTGTTATATTCTGAGGTACCCCAGAGAGATCTTGAAGAAGATCTCCTGAATGTTTAAAAAAGACTAAAATGCTATAAGCAGTGAAAAGAATCACAATTAAACGCCAGGACTTTCCCTACAAAACATCTAATCCTCACTTTCAATAACCCAACATTACCCAAAAGTGTCAAAATAGCTTATATAAACTGTCCAGTGAAACCGTAGTTATATACCAGATCCCATCCGTTGTTTTGCGCTAAAAGTTCATCATACTATTACAGCTTGTAGAGGAAACAAAGAAAATTGTGCCCGCTGCTCTCTTCCAGATCATAATAGCCAAACCTGTAAATCTTACTTACACCTCAAAATGTTTTTTTAACTGTTCCATGAACACCCAAGCTTCTTTCGCTCCTGCCCACGTTATAAACTGAAAAAGAAATCAAAACAATTAAAATAACCAAAAAAATCCTTTAATACTTCCACAGCTCTTCCGAAAAGATTTGTATTAGACAGAACACCACAACCAGGTCTTCTATATTCTTCCGTACTAAATTCTTCAGTCTCCCTCTTTTGTACAGTTTCCTTTAATCTCCCAAACTCCACACCATGGAAAGCCCACTGTCGTAAGCAATACATATGTTGCACCAAATCAGTAAACTCTGATAAAACGACACAGTAACAATAAAAAACTGGACTGGCACCTCTTACTACAAAAAAATCATGGAGGAGATGTCTGCCCTCTTCCATATCTCAGACTCCTTCAAACTAAATCCTCTACATCACTCCTCAACCAACGTTAGCATGTGTCCACCGGTTAAAAGTACAGATTCTGAGAAAAATACTCCTGCACTCCTCCCACAGAAAAATTATTAAACATTCAAATAGTACCCAATACTTCCACCCATACCCACAGTACATATTCATCATTGAAAAAATAGTTCCATTTCTGAAAAGACTAAGATTAAAACCCGTGACCAGAAAAATCAACAAAAAACCAAATCAGTTGGCGCAAGCCAAAGAATCAAGGAAGGAAAACGCGCGCATACTTGCCGCGAAGAGAGACCCATCTTCTCTTGGAGATGGTCCCTCCAGGAGAAGATTTTAAAAGATCTTTTAAAAGAAATACTGGACGACGAGGATGACAGCTACTCTCAAAGTCCATCCATCTGAAGAATCGAACATGTCGACTAGTGAGGTCGATGACCTCTCGCTTTCCTCCTAGTCGCCTGTGCTTTGTGTGGTTCCTTTTTTTTTGCTTTTGTCCCTCTTTTTTTTCATGGTTACATTCATCTCATGGAACTGCACGAGGTTTTATGACAATCTTCAGAACTGAAAGATATCATAAACAGACAACCCCACCTGTATTGCACTTCAGGAAACGTATCTCAAAACAGATAAGCACATTATTCCTCACAGCAATTATGAAATTTCAGTAAACACCATATTGTGATCGCGCTATGGCGTCGCACTTCTGTAGCATTTCTCTCCTCCTCATATCTGTCCATGTCTTTAAACCTGAACACTACCTTTTCAAGCTGTTGCTATCCGCATTCAGATGCAATCCTTGGTAACTGTCTGCAGCCTCTACTTGCTCCTCCTCCCAGTGAACGGATCAGTCAAACAGACCTCAATCTAATATCTCAACTTCCTTCTCCATTTATTATTTTCCTGGTGACTCCAAACGCATATAGTCCCTTTTGGGCAGTAAAGGATCTAACTCGTGGCCTTCTAAATCGAACAGCTTCTTGCAGACTTGCTTGCGGAACTTTATGCCTGCCTATTGAATTCAGATCAAAAGACACATTTCCACTCAATACTAACCCGCACCACTCAGTAGACATCGCAATTTCTTTCTCCATCCCTTACCTTTTTTTTTTTGAATCTGGACTGTTGATAACGATCTATACACAGTGACCACTTCCTTAATCGTTACCCTCAGGGGCACATCTTTGAGGCAGGTGACGGGTTTCACGACCCCGAGGTACCCTATAGTGTCTGCTCTCCCCTTCCGTTTTGTCTCCCCCTTGAGTTTTGCTATTTCTTTCCCTCCCTCGATAGGCGGAGAGGAGCCTCCATGAGAAGCTGCCACTCTGTTTGTTTCTTGCTTCCCTTATGGATTGCTAAATTACCCCCACGTGCTGGCTGTGCGTGGCAACCCATTAGACGGGTGGTACATTTTGGTCCCCTGGTGTAATTAATCATTTGCATCCTAGCCATCGGTTGGTCTGCTTATGGGATCAAGCTGAAAAGGGTCAACTCCTGGACTTGGCGTTAAGGGTGGTCAATGTTCCAGAGTGGCCTCTGAGCTGCTTAGGGGCCCCCCAGCTGGTGCTAAGGTGGATGCCGAGGAAACATCCAGAGCTTGCACTGCCTTCCCAGGCTGGGTCTGGTGGCTGCTAGTAGTTGAATTATATTCAACTCGTATTGGTTCTCAAATTACTGATATCGACAGAAAGCTAGAATACGCTTGTTTCCTCATTCTTTCTATTCCTGATTTGAAAACTCCGGAAAATCCTCTCCATTTCCATATTGAAAAGGGTCTTGTGAAAATTCATGAAGCCCGAAATCAGTGAAAACTTCGTCTCCAGATCTATTACTTGAAAACCAACTGCTGTCCAGACAAAATCTTTTCCTCTTAGCCAAATCTTTTCCTCAACAATCCAGTCATCACTGAGCCAGACCCCCCATCGTACCTTAAACAGTTGCTGAGGCGTCATATCAGACAATGAATTAATGAAATCTACCGAAGAAGAAATCTTGAAGGTCTGTCCTCACAAGGAGTGATTAAAGGTTAAACGTATCTTCATGAAAAAGGAACCACTCGTAGCCAGTTTCAAAACATGTAATTGACTGATTTTCTAATACTTCACAAATTTACTTCCCCACAGTCAAAATGCATTATATTTACTCGCAAACTCGTCTCTACATTCCCAATCCAATTAGATGCTTTAAATGCCAAAAGGATTTTAATATAAAACTGCAATGTCGTGGAAGACTGATTACGTTGCAAGTGTGTTCTTGCAGATCACCTTACATCCGACCGTCAAAGTGCTGACATTTCTCTGTGTAAACTGTAAACAACCTCACTCAGCAGATTCAAAGGATTGCCCACAATGGAAAAAAAAGAGAAAAGATACAGGAGGTCAGAACTGCTGTGTAATCTTCTTGATATTAGGCCAAGAAATTATTCCAGAAATCAAAAATTCTGATGTCATATTCTAATGCCTTGAAATCTTCTAACCTCAGCCTTCACAAACCGATGAACGTCTACTAAAGTTATCGTCCCACCTTACTGTGCTTACGCCTGTTAAACCAAATGTCTTATGAGTGAAAACGTTTCTACAACGAACCTCTCAACAGCATCACCTTCGGACAACCCTCAGCTCTAGTCCAAATCCAAAAAAAGCATCTCAAAAACGCTAAACAAGCAAAGGCCTGACCAATGGGATGGAGCCAAAGGCAGCCAAAAGCTCGCTACAGAACTTGGAGAGGCTCACACTTTATAATCCCCTGTCCCGCTCCCTGTTCTCTTACAAAGAGGATTCCTTAAAACCCTAAATCAAAACTAGATGAACACTGCTGACAGTGATCTTGTCCTTTTCTTTCTGTTCATCCTCGGATGACGACATGCCCACTCAGCGACTTTGAAGATTTCATCACCAGCTGCTGCAAACTCTAGCCCTGGGTTTCCTTTTTTCTCTTTTTTTTCCTTGTGCGTACTGCTTTAATGGCATCTTTGTCTCTTGAATTGTCGGTCTCAAGACCAAAAATCGATCTTAAAGACACATCATTAATACTTATATCGTCCAGCATGCATTGCCTTGTTACAGGAAACACATTTTAAAACAACTGATAATATAAAGTTAAACATTATTCAGTTTTAAATAAAAAACTATGATAAAGATAGAGTTTCTGGGAGATTGCTAATTGCGAAAGACATCCTCCGCACCTTTGCGTTAAACACAAGTTTACAGGCTATAGCCGCCCGGATACATACATCTCTAATTAACATTTGCAAGTTTTGTATTTCCACCTCAAATCAACAGATTAACCAAATTGATTTGAATGAACTTGTATACCAACTCCAGACCCTTTATTCTCCTGTGGCGACTTCAATGGCCATAGTTCCATTGGGGAAGCCTGATTCAAATTCAAGAGGTGTCTACTAGAGAGCAGCTAACAGATCATAATCTTGCATATTAACTGATCACAACGTATTTCCATCAGCCCACAAAAACTTTCCATTCAATTGACCTGGCTATTTGCCTCCGTCTATTTATCCTTTTCGATCTGCAATAGATACCTTCCACAATAGCGACCATTTTCAACCTAAGTGACAACAGGAATAACCACTTCGGACAGTAACATCTGAAAGATATGTTTTGCAGCTGCAAACTGGACTAAGTTTGCTCGTCTCGCTGCCATCACAACCATATGTGGTTGAAAAACAGCTCCATAGAGATGAGGCAGTTTTATGCGAAACCAGAGTTATGAATGACGCCACCCTGCCATCCAAAAGCCTTCCTCATACCCTGAGTGAAAATAAAACCTTGGTGGAATCAAGACTGCCGAAATTTGGCACTCAATAGACAAGATAAAGCTTGAGCGTCTTCAGCTGCATCCAACTACCCTCACCCCTCATTGTTTCTTTTTAAGATGGTTAGAGCAGAATTCCGTCATCCGACGACGCAGCGAAAGGGCTTCATGGATTCCACCATATCCACCATCACTTCGTCATCTACCTCCTCGCTTCTTTATAAATTGTGGGTAAAAGGCTAAAAAGCATCCAGCATCCATCTCGCTAAACTCAATTTCGGTTTTACATGTCAATGGTCAAACTATATCATCCCCTAAAAAAAATATAGCAAAATTCTATTGCTTCAACTTTATCGGATACATCTTACAGCCATAATTCATAAATACCTACCTTTTAAATCACAAATCAGAAGTTGGAAAAGAGACGCTAAACTTTTAGTTCATAGGGTCGTATTTTCACATAATATAATCTTTCCAAGAATTCCTCTAATTTGCTTTATCTACTGTTCATAAATCTTCCCCTGGTCCTGATAATATTAGTTATCCATAGATTCGTGTAATCTCACTTCCGTCTCTCAAGCAAAATTTATTGCGCTCCTTCTATAATAGAATTGAATGAGCATTACTTTCCAACCTTATGGCAACAAGCTATTATACCTTCCTAAAAGCCGGTAAAGATCCGACTAACCCTTCCAGCTATCGTCCGATCGCTTTAACTAGCTGTTTGTGTAAGCTCCTTGAAAATGATCAACCGCAGACTTGTCTACTTTTAGAAACCAACTTCCTTCCATCGATGCCAAAGTGGTTTCCGGAAAGATCGGTCGACCAGACAATCTATGTTGAAACCGACATTCGTCTCTGCATTTTGCAAAGAAAAACATCTGCGGCCATATTTTTTGATATCGAAAAGGCATACGACCGCACATGGAGATATGGGATCGCATGATTCTTGGTGATTTTAACCTGAGAGGAAATCTTCCTATTTTTTTTATTCAAAATTTTAAAACTTCATCCCAAGTTAGAGTGGAATCCTGGAACCATCAGACTTATTTATTCAAGAAGAGGAGTCCCACAAGGAGTGTGGCCGTCACACTTTAGTACATTAAAATTAACGAATTTTAAATCAACTATCATACAGTAAAAGGTTTTATATGTTGACGATCTGTACGTATCTTGTGCAGGAGAGGACATTGAGTGTTATCCAGCGTCAAGTCCAAACGTATTAACATTCAAAATTGGTCAGTCAAAAACGGTTTTACCTTTCTACGACTAAGACGGCAGGTGTACATTTCTGTCGGAAACGCAAACTGCATCTGATCCTGAAATCCAACTGATGGTCACAAAATTCATCTGTCAATGAAATCCGCTTTTGGGAATTGTTTTGACAAAAAAAAACGACATTTCTTTCCCATATAAAGACTCTAAGGAAGCGTTGTGAACGAGCCTTGAATATTCTGGAGAGTCTTATCCTCAACATCTGGGAGAACCATCCATGATGCGAATCTATCATCAACAATCCTTTCTCTCTAAATGGATTATGTATGATTTATGGTCTTGCTAGGAAAAGCTGCCCTTCAGAAACTGGAAGTACAATCATACAGCCCTTAGACTATGTTCCAGGCCTTTAGACTTCTGCCAATTCAGAGCTTATATGTTTATTATTAGACAGCTCTGATGTAAGACGACAAATGCTCTCTGCATTACTTTTTTAGAATCGCATCTAATTCTCTTCATCCATATCATAACTTCCAGCTTCGCCCTTTCCTTCTCCGTCTTCAGAACGCAAGAAAAACTTTATCCCACCATTCTTCAGCAGACGCAAGCTATCCTCGTGGAATTAAATTTGAACCATATATCTGTCACTCCGCAACCCACTAACACTTTTCCACCATGGAAAGTTAATAGGGTTTTTATTACTTGAATCTTTTCCTTTGAAAATTTTTCTAAACCTGATTACTGAAAGAAAATACACTTACCAGAAACTGTTCTCCGAACACCGATCACATTATCATAGTTTTACACCTGTTTACACTGATGGATCCAAATCCACTAACCAAACTCATTTTGCTGTTTTTTCCAAATAACATTTACTGTTTTAAACTTCATCCGTCATGCTCCTAATTTTACAGCAGAAATCACTGCAGAGACTGCTTTGGAAAGAGATTTTAAATAGATCTCCGGATCTACGTGGTATACTGCCTCGATTCTTTTGAGCTGTTTTATTAATCATTGAAGTCGATGCAACCTCATAGTCACCCGATTTTACTATTTTAGATATTTATGATGTAAACTTTGTGCTCGAGGTTTTACCATTTTATTTTGTTGGATACCAGCTCATGTTGATAGATGGTAAGGAACAGTCTGACATGGTTGCTAAAGTTTCCACTCTTTTTTAACACAACGGGTACCCGTCAATGATATTAAAAAGTTTGTCAAGAACCTTTACTAATAAACTGGCAGAGTCAGTGGAATAATGAAATGCAGAACAAACTCCATGCAATTAAGCCTACAGTACAGGATCAAATCCTTTAATAACAGGAAAGGGATACTTTTAACGCGCCTGGCGTATTGGTCATACGCGATTTACACATCGACATTTACTGGTGAAGTGCCTCCTTACGTGCCCGAACCAGAATTCACATCTGTTTCCTCCTACATTCTGATAGAAATGTCCATTGTTCAATTTGCAACGCCAAAGTACTCTTCTTTCAGACGACTCCCCAGTTACCTACCTGTATCTGGTTGGTTTTACTCCCCGCACACCGTTTTTTCATTTTAAAATCCATTGATTTTATCCTCTGATTTTAGACTTGGTTTTGTTCTTCTACCATAATCATTGTATTTCTTACCATTTGTACACTCTGAGTATTTTTTCCCGTCTCTTTAGACATCGTTTGTTTCCCAAATATGATTTTAGAGTTTTATACTGACGCGGAATAGGACATTCTGTCTGGCGCAGTATAGTCAACAAATGGCTCTGCGCCAATAATAAACCAAAAAACAAAACCAAAACCAACCAAACCTTTTTAATCGTTATGCTAATCGACAATCCATCCACCTACTGTCCACCCAAATATATTTAAATGCCGCAAATTGGGAAAAAAAGTTCTCACTCCCACTCTCCAACATTAACTCCAGAAACAATTAAACTTCCATCGAACAAGCGCTGAGTTATATTGTGAATAAACACCATAATTGAGGCTGCAGTTCCATCTCCCAAAAAACACTGGGAAAGCGGAGAAAACAAAGAACCCTGGTGGAATGTGGGTGGACGGTCGGCAGGCCTACAAAAACAAAGGAAAGCTTGGGATATATTCTCGGCGGCACCTACGACCGAAAACTCATAAATTCTTAAAAACGAGAGCAGAATCCAGATGACCAAAGGGCGTGCAGTCGCAGGGTTTCATTTTATGAAAATTCTGTTTCCATCCATCACTCAACACCCCTCAAGTCGTCATCTGGATCGAGAAAGTTAAAAAAGGCCTTCCATGCATGTTTGCCAAGCAATAGTAATGCTATTTTCAGCTATAATACATAATGGTCAAACACCCCTTCATCCTTAAAGGAATAGCCGCCGATCCAATAGCCCTCGACATTAGCTCATACATCTAGTAGCCAAATTGTCTCCCTTCAACAGGTTTTAACTCAAAATTAATACAGAAAACAAAATTAAATTTTAATCTGGACCAATTTTTCTCTTATAACAGTAATTTTATTCCTGGAATTCCAGTCGTGTCTCTTGCCTCTATACAGATTCTTCTCCCGGTCCAGACAGTATTACATGTCTAAGATTAAACACCTAACTACTGAATCACAGGCCGCTTTTTTAACTCTAGCTAAACCGTATCTGGCAAGAGCAATATTTCCCACCCAATGGCAGCAGGCTAATAATTCCTTATTGAAACCAGGTAAAGATCCAAAAAATCCACTCCACTCCAATTGCTTTTGACTCCGTTGTCTTTGCAAACTACTGAACGAAATGATCAATCGCAGTGCCCATGTATTACTAGAGGCAAACAAATCTCTCCACCCATCCCAAAGTGGGTTCCTGAAAGGGTCGAGCATCTGATGACAACCCAAGGTTTGCTCCAGCAGACATCTCGACTCCGCACTTTACAGAGAGTATCATTCCACCTTGGACATTGAAAAGCTTTACGACTGACCTGGAGGTTTAATCTTAAAAAGATTTTACATGATCTGGGTTTGAGGGGAAACCCTACCCATTTTATTAAAATTTTACAACTCAGGAAATTCTGAGTCAAAGTGGAATCTGAGTTTTCTTGACTTTTTTTTTATCCAAGAAGAAGGTGTTCAAGGTAGAAGGTTTTAAGTGTCACTTTTATTTTAAAAAATCAATATTTTAAAACAATTGCCACAACTTCTGTGAGAGGTTATTTATATATGTTGACGACCTGTACATTTTGTACAGGACAAATATGAATTTTATTCAAAAAAGACAATTACAAACTGCCGTAAATAATTGATAAATTACCAATGGTGCAACAGTAATGGTTTTACCATCTCAACATCTAAAACAGCCGGCGCATATTTTGCCAGTGGAACTTGCATCTTGACCCAGAACCAACCATATGGTGAAGACATAAAATCTGTCAATGAAATAAGATCTTTTAGGTGTTATTTTCTTGACAAAAAAACCTCATTTCTCCCACGTAAAGCAGCTACGGAAAAATGTGAAAGTGCCTTTAAATATTTTGCAGTTATCAATCCACAGCTTGGGGAGCTGACTGAGCTCACTGCTCAAAAATATATACTATACCTCCAAGCTTCTGAGTATGGTTGTAATAATCTATGGTTCCGCTGGTGCTGCCTTGCAGAAACCAGATCCCGTTCACCATATAGCCTCGTCTGTGTTCCGGGAGCTTCAGAACATCCCCTGCAAAAAAAAGCCCCCCATGCTGACTGTTTCACGAACCGGCCCTGAACTGAAAAAAGACAACGTTATCACTGCATTACTATTATTTTAGAACCCAATCAAATACGAATCCTCATCCATTCATGATTTCCAAACTACGCCCATTTCTTCTTCTGATTACAGGATGCCAGAAAATCTTCATACCCGTGTTTCTTTTACAAGAGTTCATGATTTTTCTGACTTCAATTTATTTACCTGCATGTAACCCCCACCTACAGCCGAAAAACTACTTTTCCTCCTTTAAATTCCTCAGGGAAAGTAATTCTTAAACCTTTCAAACTCTTTATCAACTGACGTATTGATATTCCCTTATCAACAGATTTCATTGAACATAGACAGGAATTAGATGATTTTATTGCTATATATACGGACGGTTCAAAAATCAGCTGATCATGTTTCATTTGCTGTTGTATTCCCCAACACTCATTTCCTTCTTTCTGTTAAACTTCATTCATCTTGTTCAGTTTTCACGGCAGACATTGAAGCTGCTGTTTTACTTGCTTTGAGAAAAATTCTCCTTGATTGCCTGGAAAGAAAGTTTATCATCTTACACTGATTCACTCAGTGTGTTTTAGAATCTCTGAAATCATTTATATGTGCATTTCTCACCACCATCCTCAGTTTTAAAATGTCTTCTGCATCTTTTAAATAAGCTTGCATCCCGTGATTTTAATACTCTTTATTGTGTTGGGTGCCATCCTTCACAAGTTGGGATTGTGGGAAATGAGAAAGATGACAAATAAGGCCGCCAAATTGGCGACTGCTCCAACGAATTTAGCAATTCTGACTTGGATTTTAAAATATACTAAATTACTTTATACAAAATGGCAGACAGTGGGACACGGAGACGACAATGCTTCACTCTTGTTAAACCCCACCCAACCTTTGGCCTTCTAACGACCAGGAAAGCGACATGCTCACCAGATCTCATGAGTGGGTCACACTGATATACCCATCACATCTACTGTCTGGAGAACAGACACCAATGTGTTTCCCCACGCTGTAGTATGTCACAAACACATACTTGAATGTCCGATGAACTCCCCAACGTTTAAAAAAATTTTAAACGAATTCTGTTGATGTATCTCTTTTTTTTACTTGGCAAGACTCATTATGAACCTTTTGCTTTTTTGCGGTCAATTGTTTTAATCCACATTTAAACAACAGCGTCTTTTTGTTTCTTACTCATTGTTTTTTTTTAAATACACTGTATATTTTCTTTAACGAATTCCTATATAGTTTTATGCAGCATGGTTCAATCCAGTATGGTTCTTGCGCCACAAACCAACCCAAACTCAAAACTTAAACAACTAAAAAATGTAATAGCTCTAAAAAAGAATCACTACAAACCGAAATGGTCACGCCCCACCAAACATCTGATCCTCACGTTCAACAACAACCCAACGTTACCAAAGTGTCAAAATAGCCTACATAAACTGTCCAGTGAAAGAGCATACCTGATCCCATCCGTTGCTCTTGTCGTCAAAAGTTCGTTCACACACTCATAGCTGCAAATCAAAATAAAAGAAAATTCAGGCCCGCTGTCCAGATCATAATAGCCAGGATCTGTAAATCTACCACACCAAAATACGAACTGTTCCAGAACACCCAAGCTTTCTCCTGCTCCTGTCCACGTTATAAATTAGAAAAAAGAACTAAACACCAAAATAACAAAAAAAAATTCTCACTTCAAGAAGCCCGACAGATTGTGGGACTGGACAGAACACCAAACCAGGTATTTTATTCTGCATTAAATCTCTTCAGCTACACCTCCTCCTAGTCCAGGTTCCACCCACAATTACAACCCACTATAAGAAATACATCTGCTTCTCCTACAATATTAAACCAACTAGTGATAACGAAACAGTAACAGTAAAAAAATTCCCGACTGGTTGGCTTGCCATAAATCATGAGGAAAAGTCGCACTCCTCCTATCTCTCAGACCCTTAAACCCTACAATAGCTCTCCCACCAAAAATACTGATTCTGAGACAAATAATCCTGCAATTTGGCCAAAAATTCATTAAATATTCCATCAGCATCTTAATGCTACTCCACTCCACACCCAGTACATCAGCATTATCGAAAACAAAGTTCATCCAAAATTCAAAGACTCGTGACAATAGGCAAAAAATTAACAAAAAAATCTAATCAGTTAGCACAGGCCAATAAAGAGTCAAAAAAGAAGATAAATCGTGTCGAATCTTGCCGCAAGATCCAACTTCTCTTGGAGACGATCTCTCTCAAGAGAAGATTTTTTAAAAGACTCCTTTTAAAACCAATAAAATTAAGACGATGATGATAGCGACTCCTCACTGAAAGTCCATCCATCTGAAGATGTCGACTAGTATGTCGATGAACCCCGCTTTCCTTAGTTTTTTTTTTTTTTCCTTTGTCTACTTTACTTGTGCTGCCCTTCTGTTCATGGCTACTTTATCTCATGGAACTGTCGAGGTTTTATGAGCAAGTCCTCAGAATTAAAAAAGATATCTTAAACAAAACACATCCTTCACCCTGCCTGTATAGCAGCGTTCAGGAAAGCAAGGCTCTTAAAACAGATAAACATTATATCCGAAATTACAAAATTTTCAGTAAATACCATAATCATGACAGGGCTTCTGGGTGGCGTGTCGCTAAGCATTTTGCAGCTACTCATATCCTGTCCATACTCTCTGACCCTAAACACAAATCTTCTGTTGTGGCTATCCGCATTCAGATACAATTGGTAACTGTCTGCAGTCTGTACTTACCCTCTCAACATATATCAGTCAAAACTGATCTTCAATAATCTGATCTGTCAACTACTATCTCCATTTATTTTTAATGATCTCACCCACATGTCCTTATTGACCGGAACAGCTTCTGCAGACCATCATTTGCCCATTAAATTTGGATGAAAACCCATTCACCTACCAACACGAATACTTATCCAGTTGATTCCCGCTATTTGCTCTCCATCCCTATTACCTTTTTGAATTTGACCAAGCTGATACTGATCTATACACAGTGACCACTTCCATTAATCGTTACAGATAATAGACACAACCTGAACACTCCTATCACTCAATCTAAGCATGTATTAAATGCCGCAAATTGGCAAAAAAAAGTTTACAGGTCTGCCAACATCAATTCAGAAACAATTAAATCTGCAACAATCGATGAAGCCCCGAGTTACATTAATACTTTATAATTGAGGCTGCAGATAGCTCATTCCTAAAACATCGGGGGAAACGGAGGAAACAGCGTTGGTGGAATGCGGATTGCTAAATATTTACAAAAAACAAAAGAAAGCGTGGATATCTTCGAAGGCGCCCCATCAATGAAAAAAAAAAACCTTATAAATTTAAAAAAACCAGAGTCGAATCCAGAAGAATCCAGCTGACAGCCGAGCTGACTCTTCATGGTGAAATCTCCTGCTCGTCCATAACTTCTAACTTCAAGTCGTCAGCCGTGGACTGTTAAAAAGGCCTTCTAAGGTAAGTTTCCAATAATAAGTTATTTCAGTTTTACCACATAATGGACAAACACCATCCTAAGGCGTACTGCAGATTCATAGCCCGACAGCTCATACATCTAGTAAAATTTTAAGACGATTTTTGAATAAAAATTAATGCAGAAAACAAAATTAAACAATTCGGACCAATTTTCCACAAATACCGTTTTTCATTCTGGAATTCCAATCGTGTTCTTTGTCTGTATAACTGATCTTCCTCCGGCCCAGACAGTATTAATGCTTTATTCTTAGGATTAAACACCTACACTCCAACACCCACAGAACGCTCTTATTGCATTTACAACTGTATCTTGGCAAGAGCAATATTCTTCCTATCTCTGCAAGTGTATATAATAATTCCTTATTGAAACCAGGCAAGGACCCAAAGAATCATCAAATTATCGTCCAATTGCTTTGACTTGTGTCTTTGCAAGTTACTTGAAAGAATGATTACTCTCGCAGGCTCACATTTACTTGGAGACAAATAAAATATCTGTACCCTTCCAGAGTGGGTTTCGTGAAAGGGTCGAGTACCACTGATATTACTCTTAGTCTTACTTAAAATTGAATTCCTCTTTTTAAGAGAAAGCATTTGCAGCAATTTTCTCTTCGATATGAAAAGGTACATCGGACCTGAGGTACGGAATTTAAAAAGACTCTAATGATCTGGGATTGAGAGGAAAACCTACCCATTTTTATTGTAAATTTTTACAACCGTGAAATCTGAGTCAAAGCTGAATCGAGTTTCTGATTTTATTCAGCAGAAGGTGTTCTCAAGGTAGCGTTTTAAGTGTGACTCTTTTTTTATTTAAAATTAATAATATTTTAAAACAATTGCCAACTTCCGTAGAGGTTATTTATATGTTAGACGACCTGGTGCATTTCTTGTACAGACAAATATGAATTTTATCCAAAGACAATTACAAACTGCCGTAAATAATATAACACACTGGTGCAACAGGTTGGTTTTACAATCTCAACATCTAAAAACAGCTGGTGTACATTTTGCAGAAAACTGAACTCTGCATCTTGGACCCAGAAATCAGCTATATAGGAGTCGTAACATTTGTAAACGAAATAAGATTTTAGATTATTTTTGATAAAAACTCCACATTTCATTCCCTCAACAATTGCGGAAAAAAGGAAATCGTCTTTAAATATTTTAAAGTCGTTAACAATAGTTGGGGAGTTCCGACAGAGAGTCACGCTCATTATATAGGGTGCTGTGCTCACAACTTGAGTATGGTTGCACATTTATGTCACAGCCAGAAAAGGTTTTACAGAAATCTAGATCCGTTCACCATACATAAGCTCTCGTCTCTGTCTGGGGAGCTTGTAACATCACCTGTAAAGTCTATATGTTGAGTGGATGAACCTGTCTTTGAACAGTTGACAAAAAGCTATCACTGCACTATATTTTAAAAATTGATCCCACCTGAATCATCACTATTTACATGATTTTAACTCGCCTCTTCTTCTTAGATTACAGAATGCCGAAATGTGATACCTGTTGTTATAGAGTTCATGACATTTTCTTCTGATTTAAATTGTTTTTGTTTACTCTATAATGTAACCCCATCTGAAAAACAATTCCTCCTTGGAGAGAATCTCAGTGGAATTCTAACCTTTAAACTTTATCAAACCGACACCATTGATATCATATCAACAAATTTTCATTGAACCACAGACAGGAATATAATGATTTTATTGCAATATATTGACGGTCAAAATCAGCTGATATGTTTCATTTGCTGTTGTATTCCCAAACACAACTCTTTCTTTAAACTTCATTCATTCTGTTAGTTTTCACGGCAGAGATAGCTGCTGTTCTTTACTTGCTTTGGAACAAATTTCTGATTTCCGGAAGAAAGCTCATCATCTACACGATTCCTCATGTTTTAGAGTCTCTAATCAATCATTTTATATCCATCTCATCACCATCCTCTGGTTAAGTTTTACATCTTTTAAATAAACTTGTATCTCGTGATTTTAAATTATTGTGTTAGGTGCCGTCCTCGTTGGGATTTGTATGAATGAGGAAGTGCAAGGCCGCCAAAATTATGAGTAATTCAAACTAATTCTACTGTCCCTTGACTGATTTAAAAAAGTATACAAAAAAGTACCTTTATCAAAAATGGAGAGACAGTGGGACACGGAGACGGGAGAAAACTTCGGCAATGTAAAACCCGCACGCAACCTTGGCCTCTCTAATGAACAGGAAAGTGGATACGCTTCTCAATGACTGCGAGTGGGGTCACACTCGATACACCCATCGCCATCTACTATTAGAGAACAGGCAACCAATGTGCTCTAATGCAATTGCAGTATGTCAGTGCAAATACATACTGTCTGAATGTCCGAATTTTAACTCGCAACGTTTACATTTTTTTAGAGTCAATTCTGTTGATTTATTCTTTGGCAAGGCTCCACATGTGAACCTTTTGCTTTTTTTTTGGGTCAATTGGCTTTATCCACATTTAAACAGTGCTCCTTTGTATTTTCTCTTACCATTGTTTTTTAAACATTAATTCGTATTACTGTATTGAAGGATCTCTATATAGTTTGCAGCAGTCATGTATAACTCATGGCCTGCGCCACAAAACCAAACTCAAACTCAAACTGTCAAGAACCTCCATAAATCACCATTATTCATCTATTCTTTCGCAGACTGCTATGCTGCTCGTCCTTCCTCACATTCTGCCCCTTTGTGAGAGAACCAAATGCTTCTGCATGACTCGACCTTAATCATGTTTCCGTTCAGTTCTTTGATTTCTTTACTTTTCCACCCCTGGGATATTCCAAATTTTCATTTTGAATCCATTTTCAGGATTTGATAAGTCCTCAACTGTCTGATTACTTTGAACAACTTTTTTCACCACCATCGCTATCAGTATTCCCTTTCGTACCAATTTTACAGACGGCCTGAAATCGATGGACATGTTGGTTGTGTAGTTTTCCATCATCTGATACACTGAGCTATCGTCTGCATACTTGTTGCTCTTGTTTTACTGCTGAATCTGGTGGCAATTTTCTATGCTCTCCAGGAAATTTTGCATTCTAATCAGCAACTTTATTATTTATACTGATAGTATGAGTGCTTTGAAATCCTCTCATTATGACAACCGAATACATCCGTTGATTTTTGGAAATATTATCGTTTTAGTTTCTTCGAAATAAAGGTTTTAATATAATTTTCTGTTGGTTCCGAGTCATCATTCTGGTAATGAAACAGCGATATTGCAAGATTTGCCTCTGATTTTCTTCCAAGAGCACTTCCTAACTGCGATATTAAAAAGTTTTTAATTTCTCATTTCCTTTCTGTTTGGCAGCAGAAATGAATCTTTAACTAATAACAAACTTTATTCCGTCAAACCATCAATTGGTTTGTCTGCCCTTCCTATGAGAGAGTTGGATGTCAAATTGACTCGCCTCCGTATAGGGCATACTCGCTTTACGCACAGACATCTCTTCTTGGGCCAGAGGGCACCAAGGTGTCCTACTTGTCAAGCTGATTTTACTGTTCAACATATTTGAATTGAATGTCCTTCTTTTAAATGTCATCGTGAGTATCATTTTAATTCATCGTCTCTAACCTTGCAGGACTTGGTGGGTGAGAAATACCATCCAAATATTTTTAATTTTTTCAAGGCCATTGGCTTTTTTATGAGCATTTAGTCCTTTTAACTTGTTGGTTTGCTTTTTTACATCCGGATCATTTCAAACAATTTTTTTTTCACATTTTCATTGAATTTTAAAATTTTAGTACCACTGTGTTAAATTTTACCATTTGATTGGCGCAGTTTAGCCAAAAATGGCTCTTGCGCCATTAAACCCAAACAACCAACCAACCAACCAATCCTTCCGTTTTTGTCTCCCCTTGACTTGTTTGCTATTTTCTTCTTTCCCTCGAGGGTAGGCGAGGGAGCTCTCCATGAGAAGCAGTTGCCGCTCTGTTTGCTTCGTGCTTCTCATGAACAGCAATATACTCCCACGTGTTTGCCGTGCGTGGCGACCCATTAGACGGGTGGTGCACTGTTGGTCCCCGGTGTATCATTTTGGCTGGTATCCTAACCGTCTGGTTAGTCTGCTAGGGATCAAGCGAAAGGTCATTCTCTGGGGCTTGGCGTTAAGGGTGGTCAACGTTCCTGGAGATGGCCCTGAGCGTATAGGTTATGGCTAGCACCAAGGCAAGTGCCGAGGCTGAGATTGTTCAGAGCCGGTAACTACCTTCCCTTGTTGGGCTCCGTGGTGGGCGGTGCCGTCGGAACTCGAATCACATTTTAAACTTTGCATGGGTCCTTCCAAGAATCCTCCCTTAAGTGGGCAACATTCTTCTCCAACTTTTGACACTTTCTTTATCATTAAGCGTTTAACTGAAAAAAATGAGAATTTTTCTACTGTTTCGCCTTTTCTCGTTGAGAAAGCTATCACTGGCAGTGTTGGCACTGTGACATCTACAAAACTCATGCGTTCAGGTGACTTGCTTGTTGAGGTTGCTTCTCTCAAGCAAGCACAACAAATTCTGAAATTAAATTCTCTCTCTGCCATTCCAATTTCTGTACAGTCCCATTTATCCCTCAACACTTCGAAAGGTGTCATTACCTGTGGCAGGCTTTTAAATCTCACAAATGAAGAAATAACATGGGAACTAACCGGTCAAGGAGTTAAAGATGTGCGGCGAATTAACATCCGTCGTGATGGTGAACTTGTGCCGACAAAACACTTTATTCTAACGTTTAACACACCTCGATTGCCGGAATACATAAAGGCTGGATACGTTCGATGTTCCGTAAGACCTTATATTCCAAATCCATTAAGGTGTTTCAAGTGCCAGCGTTTTCGCCACTCCAAAACCAACTGCCGCGGACACTTACTTGCGCCCGTTGTGCAGTGGCTGGCCACGAGAGCACTGGATGCACTGCCGTTGAGAAATGTGTTAATTGTCAGGGTAACCACACATCGTTCTCGCGTTCCTGCCCTACATGGGAACTCGAGAAAGAGATTGTCACTACAAAGTTCAAAAACAACATCTCCTTCCCTGAAGCTCGACGACTAGTCAAAGCTCAGGCACCCATCGAAGGTAAGAGCTACGCTTCTGTCGTCGACAAAAACCATCCAGTTTACTAGACCACTCACTGTCCTCATTGCCACCATGTAGTCACCATGTCTAATTTCCCTTCTAACTCCAAATCTCCTCAACTTGTATCAATTGTATCCTCATCAGTCATTGCAAATGAAAATATCTCCCCTAAACCTAGTTCTAAAACATCTGAATACCCAACTGCTTCACAAGATTCATCCGGATTTCAAATAGTAAAAAATAAGAAAAAATCTAAAGCATCTTCTAAAAGTCCATCCGTTAACAATAATCAGGTCAAACCTGAAACAGTCTCAAAATTTTGGAAAAAGTCGCCATCCCAAACTCCTTTTTCTGCTCCAGTTACAGCTCATCCTAAAAGTAATCAAAACAAACCTGATCAAAATTAAACAACCAGTGGCAAAGTTGCAACTTGCCCTCTGATTCCAGTCGGGGAAACTCCTCAGACTCTGAACCTCAGGGGCACATATTCTTTAGGTGTGACGGGATTCACGACCCCGAGGTACCCCAGTGTCTTGTCTCCTTCCGTTTTTTTCCTACTTTTGAGTTTTTGCCTTTACATTCCTTCCCTCGAGGGTAGGCGAGGGGGCTCTCCATGAGAAGCTGTTGCCACTCTGTTTGCTTCTTGCTTCTCATGGACAGCAAATTACCCCCACGTGTTGGCCGTGCGTGGCGACCCATTAGACGGGTGGTACATTTTGGTACCTGGTGTATCAATCGGCCGGTATCCCAGCCATTTGGTTGGTCTGCTCAAGGGGATCAAGCGAAAGTGGTCAACTCCTGGGACTTGGCGTTAAGGGTGGTCAACGTTCCTGGGAGTGGCCCTGAGCGTATAGGCCCCGGCTAGTGCTAAGGTGGATGCCGAGGCTGGGAACATCCAGAGCCGGTAATTGCCTTCCCCAGTTGGGCTCCGTGGTGGGCGGCGCCGTTGGGACCCGAATTTTATTCCAACTCGCATGGGTTCTCAAATTACTGACATCGACAAGCTTTCAGAATACGCTCGTTTTCTTATTCTTTCTATTCCAGACGGAAAACTTGAAAAACTCTCTCCATTTGCTATTGAAAAAGGTCTTGCAGGAATTGGCGGAAGCCCAAAATCAGTGAAAAACTTCGTTCTGGTGATCTATTGCTTGAAACCAACTCTGCTGTCCAGACAAAATCTTTTCTCTTAGCCAAATCTTTTCTCAACAATCCAGTCACTGTTACACTTCATCGTACCTTAAACAGTTGCCGAGGCGTAATATCAGACAATGAATTAATGAAATCTACCGAAGAAGAAATCTTGGAAGGTCTGTCCTCACAAGGAGTGACAGCGGTTAAACGCATCTTCATGAAAAAAGGAACCTCTCTCGTAGCCACAAAACATGTAATACTTACTTTCAATACTACAAAATTACCCTCTACAGTCAAAGCCGGTTATATTTACTGCAAAACTCGTCTCTACATTCCCAATCCAATTAGATGCTTTAAATGCCAAAGATTTGGTCATTCCAAAACTGCCTGCCGTGGAAGACAGACATGCTGCAAGTGTGCTTCTGTAGATCACCTTACATCCGACTGTCAAAGTGCTGAGCTTCTGTGTGCAAACTGTAAACAACCTCACTCATCATATTCAAAGGATTGCCCACAATGGAAAAAAGAGAAAAATATACAGGAGGTCAGAACAAAGCAAAATCTTTCCTACTATGAAGCCAAGAAATTATAATTCCCAGAACAAAATTCTATGTCATATTCTAATGCCTTGAAATCTTCAACCTCTCAGCCTTCACAAACAGATGAACGTCTTACTAAAGTTATCGTCCCACCATTAATAAAGCTTACGCCTGTTAAACCAAATGTATTGCGAGTGAAAAACGTTTCTACAACGAAACCTTCAACAGAATCACCTTCGACAACCTCTGCAGCTCAGTCCAAATTCAAAAAGCATTCTCAAAATGCTCAATGGGAGTTGGTTAAAGAATCAAAGGCAGCCAAAAAAGCTCGCCTTTTGGCAGAACGGAGAGGTCACGTTTTACAATCTCTGTCCCGCTCCCGTTCTCTTACAAGAGAGGACTTCCTACAAAACCCTAAATCAAAACTAGATGAACACGTTGACAGTGATCTTGTCCTTTCTGTTCATCCCTCGGATGACGACATGTCCACCAGCGACTTGGAAGATTCATCACCAGCTGCTGCAAACTCTTAGCCCTGGGTTTCCTTTTTTCCTTGTGCGTGTCGCTTTTAATGGCATCTTTAGTCTCTTGGAATTGTCGTGGTCTCAGGACCAAAATTTCTGATCTTAAAGACATCATTAATACCTATCGTCCAGCATGCATTGCATTACAGGAAACACATTTTAAAACAACTGATAATATAAAAGTTAAACACTATTCAGTTTTAAATAAAAACTATGATAGTGATAGAGCTTCTGGGGGAGTGGCATTGCTAATTGCGAAAGACATCCCCTCCGCACCTTTACAGTTAAACACAAGTTTACAGGCCATAGCCGCCCGGATACATACCATCTCTCTAATTACCATTTGCAGCTTGTACTTGCCTCCAAATCAACAGATTAACCGAATTGTCTTGAATGAACTTGTATACCAACTCCCAGACCCTTTTATTCTCCTTGGCGACTTCAATGGCCATAGTTCCATTTGGGGAAGCTCCGATTCAAATTCAAGAGGTGTTCAAATAGAGCAGTTGTTAACAGATCATAATCTTTGCATATTAAATTCTGATCAACAAACGTATTTCCATCAGCCCACAAAAACTTTCCATTCAATTGACCTAGCCATTTGCTCTCCGTCTATTTATCCTTTTTTCGATCTGGCAATAGATAATTCTCTCCACAATAGCGACCATTTTCCTCTAACCTTAAGTGACAACAGGAATAACCACTTCGACAGTAACAGACCTGAAAGATACGTTTTTGCAGCGGGAAACTGGACTAAGTTTGCTCGTCTCGTTGCCATCACAACTCATATGGTTGAAAACAGCTCCATAGATGAGGCAGTTTATGCTGTAACCAGAGTTATGAATGCCGCTGCAAATTCTGCCATCCCAAAAGCACATAATTCTGGGAGGAAACAAAATAAACCTTGGTGGAATCAAGACTGCCAAATGGCACTCAATAGACAAGATAAAGCTTGGAGCATCTTTCGAAGGTATCCAACTACCTCAAATTTAATTGCTTTTAAAATGGCTAGAGCAGAATTCCGTCGTAACCGAAGACGCAGCGAAAGGGCTTCATGGATCAATTACATATCCACCATCACTTACTCCACTTCAAGTTATAAATTGTGGCAAAAGGTTAAAAAAGCATCTGGTGCATCCATCGCAAACTCAATTTCGGTTTTACATGTCAATGGTCAAACTATATCATCCCCAAAAAATATAGCAAATTCTATTGCTTCAACTTTATCGGATACATCTAGCAGCCATAACTATACCTATACCTTTTTAAATCACAAATCAGAAGTTGAAAAAGAGACGCTAAACTTTAGTTCACAGTCGTATCTTCAATACAACAGTAACGTTTCTTACCAAGAATTTCAATCTTGCTTATCTACGGTTCATAAATCTTCCCCTGGTCCTGATAATATTAGTTATCTTATGATTCAAAATCTCACTTCCGTCTCTCAAGAAAATTTATTGCGCCTTTATAATAGAATTTGGAATGAGCATTACTTTCCAACTTTATGGCCACAAGCTGTTATAATTCTTCTCCTTAAAGCCGGTAAAGATCCGACCAACCCTTCCAGCTATCGTCCGATCGCTTTAACTAGCTGCTTGTGTAAGCTCCTTGAAAAAATGATCAACCGCAGACTTGTCTACTTTTTAGAAACTAATAACTTCCTTCATCGATGCCAAAGTGGTTTCAGGAAAGATCGGTCGACCCTAGACAATCTTTTGGCGTTGGAAACCGACATTCGTCTCGCATTTTTGCAAAGAAAACATCTGGTGGCCATATTTTTTGATATCGAAAAGGCATACGACCGCACATGGAGATATGGGATTCTTAAGGATTTGCATGATTTTAACCTGAGAGGACATCTTCCTTTTTTTATCCAAAATTTTTTAAAACTTCGTAGATTCCAAGTTAGAGTAGGTTCTGAATTGTCAGACTTCTTTCTTCAAGAAGAGGGAGTCCCGCAAGGGAGTGTTCTAAGCGTCACACTTTTTAGTATTAAAATTAACGGTATTTTAAACCAACTACCGTTTACAGTAAAAGGTTTTTTATATGTTGACGATCTGTACGTATCTTGTGCAGGAGAGGACATGAATGTTATTCAGCGTCAAGTCCAAACGGCTATTAACTACATTCAAACTTGATCAGTCAAAAACGGTTTTACCTTTTCTACGACTAAGACGGCAGGTGTACATTTCTGTCGGAAGCGCCAACTGCATCTAGATCCTGACATCCAACTTGATGGTCACAAAATTCCATTCGTCAATGAAATCCGCTTTTTGGGAATTGTTTTTGACAAAAAATTGACATTTCTTCCCCATATAAAGACTCTAAGGAAGCGGTGTGAACGGGCCTTGAATATTCTGAGAGTCTTATCCTCAACATCTTGGGGAGCAGACCAACCATATATGATGCGAATTTACCGGTCAACAATACTTTCTAAAATAGATTATGGATGTATGATCTATGGTTCTGCTAGGAAAAGCGTTCTTCAGAAATTGGACCCAGTACATCATACAGCCCTTAGACTGTGTTCTGGTGCCTTTAAGACTTCGCCAATTAAGAGCTTGTATGTTTACTGTTGTGAACCATCTCTGGATATAAGACGACAAATGCTCTCTCTGCATTACTTTTTTAGAATCGCATCTAATTCTCTTCATCCATATCATAACTTCAAGCTTCGCCCTTCACTTCTCCGTCTACAGAACGCAAGAAAAACATTTATCCCACCATTCTTCAGAAGAATGCCCCTCAGGGGCACATCTTCTTCAGGTGTGACGGGCTTCACGACCCCGAGGTACCCTAGTGTCTGATCTCCTTTCAAGTTTTTGCCTTCCTTTTGAGTTTCTGCTTTTTTCTTCCATCCCTCGAGGGTAGGCGAGGGAGCTCTCCATGAGAAGCAGTTGCCGCTCTGTTTGCTTCTTGCTTCTCATGGACAGCAAATTACACCCCACGTGTTGGCCGTGCGTGGCATCCCATTAGACGGGTGGTACATTTCGGTCCCTGGTGTATCAATCGGCCGGTATTCCAGCCTCTTGGTTGGTCTGCTCAAGGGGATCAAGCGAAAGGGTCACTCTCTGGGGCTTGGCGTTAAGGGTGGTCAACGTTCCTGGAGGTGACTCTGAGCGTATAGGTTCCGATTAGCACCAAGGTAAGTGCTGAGGCTGGGGAAACTCGGAGCCGGTAACTGCCTTCCCTTGTTGGGCTCGGTGGTGGGCGGGGCCGGCGGGGCCTGAATTTTCATTGTAACTTGTATGGGCAAGAAAAAGAATTCTCCCTTCAGTGGGCACCACAATGATCTTGTAAAACACTCTAATACACCTTTTGATACTTTCTTTATTTTAAAACGCACTACCACAACTAACGAGTCTTTTCATACTGTTTCGCCGTTTCTTGTTGAAAAGGCGATAACTGCAAATCTTGGCATTACTAAATCTACACGAAAACTTAGCTCTGGGGACTTGCTAATAGAGATTGCAACTCGCCAGCAAGCCCAGCAAATTATTCATCTGAAATATTTGGACACCATACCTGTGACTGTAAGCGCGCATGCAACTCTTAACTTCTCGAAGGGTGTAATATCTTGTGGAGAACTGTTGCATGTCCCCATGGAAGAAGTCCTTAAAGGCTTTCAACCACAGGGAGTAACTCATGTACAACGCATCAAAATCAGACGGAATGGACACCTTATTGACACTAAACATCTAATTCTGACTTTCCACTCTCCAAAGATACCAGATTCTGTTAGAGCTGGGTACATAAAATTGACAGTTAGGCCTTATATTCCTAACCCCCTGCGATGCTATAAATGCCAGCGTTTCGGCCATTCAAAAACTTCCTGCCGCGGGACTCTCACTTGCGCCCGTTGTGCGGAAGCGGGTCATGATAGCTCGGATTGTACAGCATCCGAAAAATGTGTAAATTGCAAAGGTTCGCACACTTCCTTCTCTCGCTCCTGTTCTGCATGGAAATTTGAGAAAGAGTTAATTGCAGAAAAAGTGAAAAAAAATATTTCGTTTCTCGAAGCCAGGCGACTTGTCAAATCTCGCGCACCAGCTCCTGGAACCAGCTATGCTAGTGCAGTGGGGAAAAAACCTGAAACTACAAGTACTCGCATCCTCCCTAAACAGGGTCAATAGATCTGGGACCTTCCGGAAGATATAGGATGCTTTTAAAATGGAACAGTAG
>BGPR01021789.1:0-26064 GCA_013235015.1 Araneus ventricosus
CTGATCTTACTCTGTGGTAAAATAAAATTCGTAGAAAAAATCTTATTGGTTTTATATTTTTCTTTTATTTTTTTGAGAATTGTTTTTTAAAAAATAGAAAAATTAGTTCAAAAACATTTTTTTACCTCAATATAAAAGAGTTTTAAAATTGTAAAATATCGAAAACTAACTTTATAATTCCTTGCATTACATCAAAAGTAAAAGAAAAAAAGATCTAAAATTTTCAAAACGACGACATTTCGACTTAAAAATCAGGTTAAGTGGTGGTATATACCTATTGAAAACTGCTTTGGAGTTATTGGAAATATATATGAACTTCATAAAGAAATAAAAAAAAAACGATGGAATGCATTCGGTTCCACTATGGAAGTGAAATGTAACTGTCTAATAAATGGGATGGTGGGTGTTAACGAGTTAATGAGTTAGCTAAATTTATGGAGGAAAAATGCTGGTTCTTTTATTCAACAGCTTCAGTTCAAAAAGCATTTGAACTCAGAAAAATATATTCAGTCTGTACCTTTATTACACAAAAAGTAAAAAATAATGTTAAATGATAAGAACGATGGAGTTTTTCTTCTTTGTTCATGATTTTATTTATCTATTTATTTTATTTCGAAGCTTTTTGAAACGAGTATTACAAAACTAAAACTTACAGTAATGAATTTTGTAAATAACAAATGAGTTTTGGTAATGAAAAAACATTACAAATCAAAATACTCCGAATTATAATTCCATGAAAACTCCTTAAATTTCTTTAATAATATCAGAGGAGTGAAGTTTATAAAATTCTTCGTAAAACAAACTAATGTGGCGAATACATTAATTTGTAATCGCTTAGAAGAAAATACCTATATTTATATATAGATAGATTCCTACAGATATATATATAGTCAATAAAATAATATATAATCAATTAAATGTATATATTTCTAATTTTCAGAAAACATTCAGACGAAGCAGAAGTCTTTTAATTTACAGAATAAAAATCGTTATAGTAGAATCCATCTTTCTAAGTATTCTTCTTCTTCTCTTTAATTATTTCAAACTTACTTTGCTTGGTTTCTTGTTTTGCTTAATTTCTTTACTTCTTTTCATCCGCCAGAGATAATTCTCCTAATTCTCATTTTACTCTTATTCATTATATTCCCATTTTATGTATTCTGTTTTTATAGTTTTAGTTCAAAGAGGAATCAGACACATTTTTTAAAAAATTTTAGCATCATTATATATCATACTTATGTTTCTAAGAATTTCTATAAAAGTATTTGAAAGTTCATTACATTTCCACTGCTAATTTTGCTGTTTAAACGAATCATTTCTATTCACTTCTTTAGTAGTTGTTTACCTTGGAAAACAAATTTTGGCTTATATGCTTATTAAATGGTGGAAATATAGTTCCATAATTTTGTTTCACTTAGTAGATACACTTTATAGATGATACTCTTTGCAATGTGGCAAAAATCTTTATATCTGTGCAATTCGTATTTATGATGTGTTTGAAACTCATCATGACTCCTAAAATTTTTACTTTCGTTCCAATTACTATTAGGAAAAGGCCGCTGAAAATAAAATCTTTTTTAAGTACTTTAAATTTGCAAAAGTAATTTTTTATTTGTTATATTGTTTACCCTCTCTACATCCTGGCCTTGCGTCATAGAAAAAACAACGCCTGATTGGTTACACTTGTTGCCAAGCGTTATTTTAGAGTGACCTTACACCCGCCCCCGCTCGTGATGAGGGAAAAAGTCACCCTTAACTCTGTCTTTCTGCACGTAGGCACTTGTGGATGCGACAATCTTGCACCAAGGAAACGAAGAAGGGAAAAAACACCATCACTTATAGCTCACAATATAACATTATTAATTGCTTAGAACTTAACAAGAAAACACATTTATGCATTAAAAAACCATAGCAGGAGATCTGCAACTTTCTTAGCAAAATGATGGCCATGGTATAGTTGCACATTTACATAGTGTTATAGATAGAAACGAAATATAAGTTATGTCTAGAACACACATTAATATGCTAAGTCACAAATATCAGACTTTCTGATTAGTGTCGCCATTCTGATTAGGTCGTTTCCAGGCAAATGATCTTTGTTTCAATGTTGAGCTGACTTTCAGGTTTGCATCATGTTAATACATCACAAAATAGAAACGATACAGAAACATTCCTAAATGCAGATTCGATTTTGATGTCTTCACTATATTCTTTCAAAAATCGCTTATAAGAGATTAATTTTTATCTAAGACAACAGCTGATGAGTCTTTACTAAGTATACTAAATAAGAATAAGCATTATTTCGATCCATAATGTTGAGCCATATCGGATAAGATGCAAAGCTCCAACCATGATGTACCAATGGAATACGTAACTAATAACCCTTGTTTTGTCTTGAGATTATTTTGGCATATATATGTACTTAGAATCAATAATATCAGCAAAACTTAAATTGATAATCTTTTTTCAAAATGAAAAGTCACACATCCAAGAAGTAAGTAGTGAAGTACTAAACCTTTTAAAGGATTCCACCTTTAAAAGATTCCACCTTTTAAAGATGTTTTGGAATAGTCGAATCCGACTATTATATACACCTACGCAAGCAATCGAATAAATAAATATGTTTATTTTCTTTTCATGCATATTCAATAACTAACCTACCACACGAGTTGGGTAAAGAATTTTCAGATTAAAGCCTGTCCACTGTTTGTGTTCGAAGGATTTAAGGATTTATTACAAAATGCCAAATGCCGCCATTATTTTAATAAAGAGCAAACGTCATTTGGATTTAATGCCTATTGATATGGAATTATTTTGGGTGAAAAATAAAAGTAATTTGCTGTTTTAGAATTGAGCGTATTTAATGTTTACAACAAACCATCTAAATCTTGATTTTGTGGTTTATAACACTACGTTTTTGTTACAATAAATGTTTTATAAATCTAGTTAGTTCAATGCCGGAAGAAGCTTACGTTTTTTTTTTTACTTCACAGGATAAAACTTCTTTTCTCATGAATTATTGAAATGGTAAACAAGCTTTAAGGCGATATCCTTAAAGATAATTCTAAATCCTTGCTGAATTACACAACGACTATTTACACTATATTTTGAATGTCAGAGATATTTTCTTAATCAAAAACGTGGGACATAAAAATTGACCACTGATACTTCTATACTTACTTTTTATCATTGATTATCAGTAAGCACAGCACATATTGGATCTGTATATACTAAATATATATAACACCACTTTCATGTTCCCGTTTCTAGATCATAATGATTCCTTGTAATCGGCTTAGATGGACATGAAGTGGAAGCATATCAGAAAAAAAAATTTTAAAGCACGTTAGCAACCTAAAGAAAAAAATTGAAATAAATTAAATAACTTAAACATGGAAACTAAAATAATAGCAAAAATATCCATAGTATGGCTAGAAGAGTCACTATCAGTAGAAGAGTCCATGGTATCACTAGAAAGACTTTCTTGGCGGTTTTTTTATGACTGAACTTCGTATTCAATGCAAGGACGAAGTAGGAGAGAGCAGTTGGCATATCTGATTTTTAAGGATATGGACTGAAGAGCTGTCAAGCCTCTATTCATTTGGCAAGCATAAACCTAACAATATTGTAAATTTTATTTCTTGACTGTTGATTACCAGCAACCCGGTGTAACCAAACATGAATAAGATGGACGCAGGCTTCCTTAGATGCCAAGATTCTTTAATGGACATTCAGATGCATAAAGTAACTTACTTCCTATGCCTATACCCAGCTAAAATACTATGAAGGTATTAAATTAAATATGTGGAGATAAGTAGGAAACGGACCGTGCCCATTAAAGATTATTTCCTTTCTTTTCTATGGTTCCATACGAATTTTGACTCTTGGAATTAGATTATAAATATATCTTCCAGTGACACCTTCAGTCCATTCATTTTGCCATTTGTCAAATATAAGAGATTTTAAGAATCCTTTGATGAAACATCCTAGAAGTTGAATATTTGTATATTGAATGCCATTTTCTGTTGCTTGTTTGGCCAAACTGTCGGATACCTCATTACTTTTGCAAACAATATGCGCCTTTATTCAGGTAATTTCTATGTTGGAATGATCTAGAAGAATTTTTAGTATTTCTCGGGTCTATTTTATTTCCGTTTTAAGATTGGATACGTCTTGGGGGTTTGCTCTGTTGTCCACATGAATTTTTGTGACTTGATCTGTATTTAAATTCTTTGCAAATTTAATAATTATAAAATAATAATTTAATTTTTCTAAAAGCTTCGCTATCATTGGCAGAAGTGCAATTGGCCTATAAGCTGACATTTCTTGAATATTTTACCCGGTTTTTGAAATAAAATAATATTGCCTATTTTGAATGAATTTGGGTAAAGTCCTATTTCGAGACATTTATTGAAAAATGTAGTGAACAAAAATGGGAAATTCTTACGAATACTTTTGACTACGATGTTATGAATGCCATCGTAGCCAGGTCCTTTACCGTTAAGTAATTCTGGAACAACAGAATTAATATCCTCTTCAGTAAACGGTTCATCATTATTTGCTCCTATAATTTGAAGGTTAGAATCCAGTGGAACAACTGGGACAGGGTAGTTCTTCAAGGATATCTTTTGCTATTGATAAATGGTTACGAGTTTGATTTTTATTTGATAGAGCTACTATTTAAGAGGGTGGGATAGCTTTTTAAAAGGCAATTGTATATTGTTTCCCAAACGTATTAGAAGCTTTATTACATTCTTCTTTCCAACTAGTTGTTTTGGCTTTCCTTACCTGAGCAATATATTTATCACGTCCCATTTTATATCGTAGCCTTTTATCTTTGCATGCTACAGTCAGCTCTCTGCGACTGTCTTTTAATTTCATAGTCTTTACTGCAAATATAATAGATTTAATTTCTCCTATGTTCGAATTTCTAAAATTTTATATATGAAAAAAATGCATCATTAAATTATATAAATGAAAATATTCCGTGTGGAAAATTAACTTTATATAATTACACGCATCAATATTTCTCTTTTACTGTATAATTCTCATAACATGGAAGGACAATAAAACTAAAATTCAAATATTAACTATATTTCTAACGAAACAGAACTTAATTTGGGCTTGAGTCTGTTGAAAGTTACATAAAGAGACTTTCTTAGATTTTATTTATAATCCAGAATATGGACTTATGCCAAATTAAGACACAAATCATTTCTTACCCAATATAACAAATCGATATTTAAAAATATACTATTTTTAATTAATGCAATCAAAAAAATCTTCTTTTAGATAAAAAAAATAAAAAAAAATAGTATATTATCATCTTGTTATTAAATGAAATATATTGGCTTATGATATATACAAAAAATAGACTTTAGGAATGCTGTAAACGCTTTTCAGTGTTGAGTAGAGAGGTGATTCAAACACAAGGGAAAATAATTAATAAAATTATTAAGAATGTTTTATAGAAAAGTAATATCTTTCAGATGAACGTTAGTGGAGTGTAATAAGAGCTCATAATGATGACAGCTATAATAATGAATGAATCTCTAATGATGACAGAAGCATAATTTATGATTGTTCATTTATGTATTAAAGAATTAGAATACTTATTTAAGTCTCATAGATTTTAGAGGTTTTAGGTCGTGCAATTATTCAGTAATTAGAATAAAAATAGGTGTACCACAAATTAATTTAAATTTAAGCAAATTAAGTCATCTAATATTTTCACGTTTCTCTATTTATAATAAAATAAAGGTGATTATTAATTTAATCCACACTGTTCCATTGCTATTACTTGGGATTTGAACCAGGATGAAAATGAAGAATTATTGAATAAGCAAATATCTTATCTCCAAAGACACAAATTTTTCTATGAAAGGAGTGAGTGATTATGGGTGATATAAGATTTCCTTATAATATATATGAAAAAAAGTTTTTCATTCTAAACAAAAGGAAATCTACAACAGAAATACTTCATGGTATTAAAACCATTTTTAAGTTTCTAATGACGTCTTCTTACTTTTCCAATATAATTCTAAGAGTCCCAAGAATATCTCATCCCTTTTTTACCTCCCGATTTGTACGATCTTATAAACTATTCTAAACAAAAGGAAATTTACAACAGAAACACTTCATGGTATTACAACCATTTTTAAGCTTCTAATGGCGTCGTCTTGATTTTCCAATATGCTTCTAAAAGGCCCAAGAACATCTCATCTTTTTTTTAACCTTCCGATTGGTACGATCTTATAAATAAATATCAACTACTCATTTTGAAAGAGATAAGAAAATTAGACAATAAATAAATCTGATATAAGACGGAATCGGTGAAAAACAGTTTAGAAAAAATAATTCGCAAATACCAAACTCGGGGATCGTCATTTTCTTATACACGAAACCTTTCACTCTTTGAATGGTGGCAGAATCTAAGAAAAGATAAAGAAAGTACGAAAAAGAAGACAGATTTTACGCAAATCTTCAGGAGTTGAAAATGAAAACCAAATTGAAAATTCCACCGTAGCTGGAAAGTGTGAGAAAATCAGTCCTGTGTCAAGTTTTCTCAGGAACGCCTGAAAGCATTGTCTCTGGAATTCTGGCCATATCTTGTTTTCTTGAGGCTTTCTCAACTTTTTTCCTTTATTCTTTCCTTTATTTTTTGGGACATTTTTTTCGGCGAACTTTTTAACAATCCGTTCATCAGGAAGGTTATTCCTAGATGAAACCGTGTGTTTTTGCAGAAGAGGCACTATCGAAACCGGTATCAAATAAAGATCGATCAAAGAGCTAAGAAAATTGCAATTCTTTCTGAATTGATTTGAAAGCCGGAAAATAAGTTTTTAAAATTGCATCACGATTGTTTTTCCAATCCGTTTTATTTTATACTGAGGTAGCTTATTTTGAGAGGCGATCAAGACGAAAATGCTTCATTGGATTCAGAGTCAACCCAAACTGTGAGGAATTCAATTATCATTTTCATGTTTCTTCGGTTAAAATAATGCAAAATAAGCGAATATATATCGCTCCATCATAAAAACAAAAGTTCTAAGATGAAACGGTGCCTAAATTTATTTTTCTCCCCAATAGAAAATATGAGAGTCAGAATATATTGTACAATGTAATTGAAATTTCAGACAAGGATACGAAAGAAACAAATTTCTTAAAATGAGAGATAAAAATTTCCAGTTTTCAATTGTTTAAAATAGTTTTCTTTCAAAAGACAACAACAAGTACCGTAATCGATAATAAATTCGAAGAGCAAACATTAAAAATCAAATAGGGTTCTTCAGCAGGTAAATAGAATATTATTCTACTTATGAATAAACTAATTTATCATTATTGATGCAAATTCAATAAATGCATAATATGAACTATCGGGAACTAAGTAAAAATCAAGTTAGACGGGTAGCAGCTGGATCCCAACTTATTTTATTATAGCTGGATCCCAAGTTATTTTGGGCGTCTTATCTAGATATTGGTGGTCAGATTCGTGTATCTATTTGGACAAAAAGAAATTATCAATTTTACATGCATTGCGCCTCAGTAGTTTCTCATTAAGTTAATTAATACGAAGGTTAGTCAAAAAGTTAGATGTACTGTTTGAGGAAACAAAATAGAATCGAAATTTCAAAATAACGATATGTGTATACTAAATTCCATACAAAAGTTAGTTTTCGACGTAAAGACCTTCTTTATTTAAACATTTCTTGAGGCGTTGCATAAGTTTCTCTGCATCCACTACAAAGAATTCCTACAGAATGTCCCAAAACCATTTTTGGGTTAACCCTGTAAAGCGTCATTTCTCTAGTAGTTGTAAAAAAAAATTACTTTGGGGTTGATATTAAGATTACTTCTCTCATTAAGAATTATCTAAGAAAAAAAATTCATTTAGCTTATTGGATTACATTGCTTTTCGTTAATTAAGTAAATTGATTAATAATTAATTGTTCACTCAAAACACTTTGTTATGGCTTGATATAAGGAACAGGAACATTTAGGTTTTTATTTCTCCGACAATTTGGCGAGAACATACGCCAACCATAAAAATTTCATTTAAAAAATTATGAATTTGGTGGAAGGTATACTTCCCAAAGCGTTAGAAAGGGTTATAAGCAAACTATACGGAATTCGCGAATGGTCGAGAATCATCTTTTGCCCACTTCTGCGTGAAATATTAGTTCATTTGCGATTTCGTCTACTGTTACGTGTCTGTTTGCAAGATTTCGTTCATTTACTCGAACAACAATCTTAGAATTTTTAAAATTTTATGGTTTCCCATCGTAGTAAGCACAAAGGAATAACCCGCTCTGCCTTAGCATCGGGGTTTACATGAAAGACCAGCCTCAGCAGCAGATAGTCGGGCACTGAGGTTCCTGCAAAATAGCCCCCATTACGAGCGGCTCATGCAACAACCCTCTGTTACGACCTGCCTTCGGAGGTGGGCCCTACGAGCCACACTGCCATTAATGTGACGTCAGGGGAGGCGAGAACCTGCTTACTTATACGGCAGCTTCTTATCCATGAACTCGCAGTGCCTCCCCCCCTTGATAGGGTTCTCATCGCAGTAAGCGTCATAAAACTCGGAGAGTCCGTTCTGGAGCATGTTGCACCACTTTGCAATAGCTTTATTGCATTTTCACATACACTTCGTGCAAAAGCCGATAAATTTATGTGCAGTTACAGATTTTTGCCCACAAAATACGAATCACAGGACGAATTTACAATTTGGATGCCACCAATCACTGCCAAGACATGTTCACTACTGATCAGCAAACAAACTCAACTGCTTCTTCCAAGCTGGCGCGTCAAGAGGTTGCCACAAAGTTTAAACAAAGTATTATTTCACATAGATTTTTACGATGGAGCGCAACTAATTTTTGGACTGACCTACGTGTATAAAATTTTGGGATAGGATGGATATTCTTACGTGTAATATTATGATATTTAAGA
Source organism: Araneus ventricosus (assembly GCA_013235015.1). Taxonomy (NCBI): domain Eukaryota; kingdom Metazoa; phylum Arthropoda; class Arachnida; order Araneae; family Araneidae; genus Araneus; species Araneus ventricosus. Next base: position 8,953 of record BGPR01021789.1, read on the forward strand.
TGCTTGATCTGCATTTATATTCGTTAAAAATATTAATTACGTCGAGTTACTGTCTTACAACTTGTTTTAAAATTACTCCATCACAAAACAATGTATTATTAACCACAAACATCACTTTTCAAGTGTTTCATTTGTTTGTTGTAAAATTTGAACAATTATCTCCCATTATCGACAGCAAATTTTGTGATGTATCATTTTCCAATTGTCTCCCTTAGTCGATCTATAGATATATCGGTCCGTGAACCACTTTCCTTAACTCTTGATCTTCCTGCCCGTATTAACCCTCTCACACCGAGAGAGGAGGTCCCGGTCCATCTAGAAATGCTCCCTTAACAACGACGAAGGCCGATGGGAGGGGAGTTTCTGAGATCGCTTAAGAGATAAGCGCTTAGGGGGGATCCAATTATCTTTGTCTGCCAGATCCCATTTTCGTGTGCCTAAAGGGAAGGTTACAGCAGGAGAAGAGGTGGGGGTAAATGACCACTCAGACTGTGAGAGTCCAATTCATGTCGTATCCTCCCTAAAAGGCCGGTTTAAAAGGGGCTAGATGAAAAGGTCGTCTCGGGATGATAGAGTTAAATTTGCAGCCAAGCCTGTCATCGGGTTGATTGCTAGTCCGTCTCTCTGTTCATGGGTCTTTGAACGCGATTACATAACATGACACAAACTAGAATCATAAATTTATGATAGGAACAGTAGAAATGTAGATCAGTGACAAAGTTGGGACCAAGTCGCTCAATGGGAAAAGACAAAGTTCTGAAAGACACATTCGATTCCATTCATTATGCGACACAGCTAAGGATGAAAAGCTCCATATTGTGAATGAATACAAGAAAGTTGAACAGTAGAAATGTAGATCAGTGACAAAGTTTGGACCAAGTCGCTCAATGGGAAAAGACAAAGTTCTGAAAGACACATTCGATTCTCTTCATTATGCGACACAGCTAAGGATGAAAAGCTCCATATTGTGAATGAATACAAGAAAGTTGAACAGTAGAAATGTAGATCAGTGACACAAAGTTTGGACCAAGTCGCTCAATGGGAAAAGACAAAGTTCTGAAAGACACATTCGATTCCATTCATTATGCGACACAGCTAAGGATGAAAAGCTCCATATTGTGAATGAATACAAGAAAGTTGAACAGTAGAAATGTAGATCAGTGACAAAGTTTGGACCAATTCGCTCAATGGGTAAGGACAAAGTTCTTGAAGACACATTCGATTCTCTTCATTATACGACACAGCTAAGGATCAAAAGCTCAGTATTGTGAATGAATACAAGAAAGTCGAGAAGAGAACACTCCCGCTTGTTATTCACGTCCACACTGAAATTTCTCTTAATTCACAACCATGTCAATATAATGAGAAAAACAAGTGAGATTACATCATATTCTTGGAGTTCTCACTTCATATTATGCCACAGAGTCTTTATGTATGAAGATTCTATGAATTGGTTTGGAACTCGAGACTCCGCAACGAAGAAATGTGACCTTGGCAACATGCGACTGTAAGGCTATGTTTCTTTAATTTATTTATTACTATGTTTCTTGAACCCTCTAACACCAAATGAGGTTGTTCTGGGAGGACTGAAAATTTTCCCTTAAGATCGACGAAGGCCAGCCTGAGGCGGTTGGCTTCTTTTGAGGGGCGGTAGGTTCTGAGATCCTGAGGTAGGGTCTAATTATCCTTGCCAACCACAGGTAATTTCCATGCGCCTTAAGGGAAGGTTATTGCGGGTGGCGTAAATGGCCACACAGGTTGGGAGAGTCCAATTCATGTCGCATCCTCTCAAAAAGTCCCGGTATTAAAGGAACTATAAGAAAAAAGTCGCCTCGGGATTAAAGAGTTACAAATTTAAAAGGGAATAACTCTAGGAAATAAAGGACTAACTGACTATAGTTAAATAGCAAGTGCCATATGATGTGCTATAAGAGTTTTCACTACCAAATAATTCCATTACCCATTTTAAATTCTCCTTTTTCAGAAAATAAAAAATAATGACAAAAGGCTTTGAATAAAATCTTCGAAATGGTTTAGAACTCTTCATTCTATTATCCAGGAGCTGTTTGGTTTTCATTATGCAATTTCGGAGGTAATTTTCATTTAATTATTTACTGTTATTCATTCATTGATTTCATTCATTTGAAAGAAATTATTCTAATATTATTAGGATACGGAGAATTCAAATTGTTTGAAAGAATAACTATGATGCATTATAAAAGTGTTGACTATTAATTCATCCGATTATTCATTTTAAATACATACATATATTACACATACATATTTTATATTATACATACATTTGCATATATTGTAAATACATATTTTATATCATACATACATTTACATATATTATACATACATATTTTATATTATACATACATTTACATATATTCCACATACATATTTTATATTATACATACATTTACATATATTACACATACATGTTTTATATTATACATACATTTACATATATTATACATACATATTTCAAATACATATATTTACTGTTATTCATTAATTGATTTTATTCATTTGAAAGAAATTATTCTAATATTATTAGGATACTGAGAATTGAAATCGTTTAAAGGAATAACTATGATGCATTATAAAAGTGTTGACTATTAATTCATCATATTATTCATTTTAAATACATACATACATTACACATACATATTTTATATTATACATATATTACACATACATATTTTATATTATACATACATATTTTAAATACATATATTTATTGTTATTTATTAATTGATTTCATTCATTTGAAAGAAATTATTCTAATATTATTAAGGATAGGAGAATTCAAATTGTTTAAAGGAGTATCTATGATGCATTATAAAAGTTTTGACTATTAATTCATCCGATTATTCATTTTAAATACACTTCAATATTGAATTAAATAATAAAACGTTTAAATAGATATGGTAAATCTTTCGCATACGAATCTGTTCATATAATTTTATGCTCCCTTAATGAATAAATATAAGCACATTTGACTGTATGTACATCTCTGTAAGTTCGCGGAAAGTCAGTTTTTCCGAATCATTTGGAGAAAATTTTGATACATATATCCTCAATCGATTGAAGTAGCATAGTTTCATATTTCATTTTCTACTCCTAGAAATATTTAAACCAGCGTTAGACGCTATATAAAATAAGAAGAATTTTCGAATTGAAAAATGCTTCTTTTCCCTTCACATCCTTTTACAGCCTTCTCGACTCTGTGGGACAGTTGCTCTCCTTTCATACCTTTGATGTTTGCAGATTCAATAACGTAAAAGTGCTTGAATTATTTCTCTATTTCGCATCATATCTAGCTCCTGTTCAGAACAAGACCTTTCAGAGGTGCAGAAAACAGCACGAAATGCAATCCTGAAACTCCATGCATTTAAATTATTATTATATTTCAACATTTTTCAGTTCTTTTTTTTTTAGCTAGCTTTACATTTTCTGTAATCTAGAGAAGGTGTAGTTCGTATTCCTCAGAGAGGTTTGACATTTAGGAATTCTAATTCATGAATAGGAATTTAGAAGATGGTAAATGATTATTTATTCAGTAAATTCTGCATTAATTTTAAAGGTAGGAAATACATACACAGAAATAATTATATTTATTTAGAATACGAATTAAAGAATGTGTGTGGTCGAAATATTTTATTTCACGAATTTGAATATAAATATTTCTAAATAAACCTCAGAAATGGTTTAATTTTTTCAAGCAAATTCCCTGATACAAAATTAAAAATATCGTATATTATTGGAATTGTGGTATTATAATTCTGTTTATTTATATATAATAGTTAATAATTTTATTTATTCAACAATATTTATTCACAAAATTCCTACAAACATGTATGCTGAACAATAATAAGACTTTCATAGAATTTCGATAACAAAGATAGAATGTAAATATATTCCTCGCTTAAGATATATGCAAACATAAATCACGATTGCTGCTATTTATTAAATAGTCAAAAATATTTTGACAATTTATAATTAATTTATTTTAATTTTTTCTTACTTGATACAAATAACTGTTGATGTTTTTAACGTTGGTTGATGACTCTTTCAACTATTTAATCTTATTATATTTTTAATGCTCCTTACGTCAAAAATGTCCTTACAAATTGTTTTAGAGTCATTTGCTGTTAAATTATTTTTTGTTGTAAAGTTTAAGAATATAAATAAATATTTAGCAATAATTTGAGTTTAACCTCTCAACTCTCCATCGTTTTTCCTTTAAGCTATCCGTTGTCGTATTCATTCAGTTAAAACCCCATACAACAAATGAGATGATTATGAATTATACATATTTCTTCTGTCACGACGTAGCATCTATTATTGATTAAGTTTAGATTATAAAATCAAATGCAATGTAAGTATTAATGCCATTTCAAGAGTAATAGCAAGTTAAAGTGATATAACTATTGCGACTGATATATCAAATAATCTTTTACAATAAACCTTATTATGTAACATATTTTAAGATTAGTCTTTTTTATACCTATTCACCAGGAACGAAATAGTGAATAAATTATTATTTTTAAAACTGCATGTTTTTCAGTTTACATAAACTGTAAACATGTATTTCGTGGACATTGCAATATTGTATTTTATATACCTCAAATATCAATAGACTACTGATTTCTTTTAATATCCTTTCATTTTTCAATCTTAATGATGAAAGATGCCTAAATACATTTTTCACAAAATAAAATCAATTTCGAGTGCATAAAAATAAGTGTCGATTTGCATTGAAGTTATTTTAGCTTCAGTGCATTTTGTCGAGAATAATGCGTTAGGATTAAATTATATTGCCTCATTCCGAATTAGTCACAACTTCACAGGCTAAACGAATATAGTAGCAGGCTCTGCCTGCTACTACACTCTGTCCCAAAAGTTTATAGACTCTAGTAAAATATATGTTTTAGCAAAATGGAAAGGGAGACAAACACCAGTTACAAATATGTTTATTCAAACCATATGCGATTTGCATTCAACGAAATATTTAGTTAAAATAACAATTTGTATTTCAATTATATAACAAAATGGAAATATTAGGTGTCCCAAAAGTTTATAGAATATATGACATTTCAAGAAAAGGTGTTCAATACAATGTTCTTAATAGCTTAAAGTCTTTCCATTTTTCAGTATGACATTGTATATACGTTTTTCCATCGATATAATTAATGTTTGTAATATCTCTGGTTCCAAGTTGTACCATACACTTTCAATGGCTGTCTTCAAGGCATTCACTGAATAAAATTGCCCTCAATTCTCATATACCTTCCGAAACATAATGCCCCACACATTTTCAATTGGGTATAGATCAAGGCTTATCGGTGGCCACTCAAGAACAGTAAGATTTTTCGAGTTTAAATAATTTTTTTGTAGCATTGGAGATATGGATGGGAGCTTCATCATGCTGATATTACCAATTTCGTTCCCATATGTTTTATGCAAATGGCATAAGATGATTTTCTAGTGTTTCTATGTATTTAGGAGAATTCTGTCGACCATCTAAAAAGGCCAAACCCACTTGACCGTTGAAACTGAAAGCCGCCCACACCATCACAAATCCACCACCATTTTGCCTACTGAAAAAGCTCGCGGGATCTTTTCGTAAATCATGCCAATATTTTATATTCCCGTCAGGTCCATCAAGGTTCCATTTTCTTTCATCACTGAAAAGGATAGCCATCCATTTATCGCCATATGACATATGATTACGAGCCCATTGTAATCTCTTACTAATGTGAAGCTTTGAGAGTGGTAATCGGCGAGCCATTTTTGCGTGGATCATATAACCAGATTGTATAATTCGTCTATGAACAGTGTTGTTGGAGATTTGCAACCGAGAAGCCCCAGTAATTTCGCGAACCGACATTTTCTGACTTAAAGCCATTCTTTGTATCTGTCTATCACTGCGAATATCCGTCACACGAGGTCTTCCTGAACGAGATTTTGGCTTATATGGCGTCTTACGAGTTAATACACGATAAATCATGATTTTAGAACGATTTAAAAGTTTCAATATTTCTTTAACAGTCTTACAGAGCAATTTCAAATGCTGAATTTTACTCACTTAGAGAGCTGCTACGCTTTAGGCATCTTGAAACGCAGAACAAATGAACGCTTTCTTTTTCTTACAACGTATTTATTAGGCTCCAGATCGACGTCATGATTACCGATACCATATTTGCATAAAATTGCATTTGGCTATAAATTTTTGGGACAGGTTATTTCAGTTTATTCTACGATTTTAAAATTGGCATAAAATATATGGTGTTGAACTGCTGTTTTTTCAATTTACTAGACATAACATATCTATAGAGAAAGTTACATCGAAATACATCATATACAACAAAAAATATAGGCAAAATACGAGATTCTATAAACTTTTAGGACAGAGTGTATATTCGTTCTCGTTGAAAGTAAATTTTTCTAAAAAAAATCTGCACTTCAGACACATAGTTTACAATATTTCTTACAATATAATGAAATTTTGTTGGAAATTATTTCAAAGAGATCAGCTAATAATGAAGCCGTAGCCGAGAACGTTCAGATCAAAGTCAGAATAGTTTAAATCAGAGGAGGGGGAATCGTTTTAATTCAAAAGTTGAGCTGAATATCACGGAGCTTAGTATTGTGAGTACCTACTGTATATTTGGTACCGTTCCGTTATACGAACACCACTAGCCACATTTTTTTATCTTGGCGAATTTTCTTAGAGCGCTAAATCGCCAAATCGTGTCATCTTTCTTGACGATAATTAACACGCTGTATATTTTAGACGATATTGAGCGTAAAGAACCAGAATACGCCATATTTACTGAAAATACAATGTTTTGCGTATAATGGGGTTCAGATGGTCTGCTACGGATATCAGCTAGTTCATATATATATATCCCTATGGCTAAAATGAAAAATTGATGTTATCTCTGTCTATAAAAGTATACATTCGCAATCGCTAGGTTGGGTTTCTCGAGTGGAAAATCATCTAATAAATGAACAGTTTGATTTTAAAAGGGGACTTCTGCAGACTCGACCGAAAATACTTTCATTGCATATTTGATTCGTTGAATATAGTTGCATCGTTTAGTGTAAAAACTGAAATTCTAACATCTGCCATGTTGTAGTAAAATATCAATGTTTACGTATGATGCTGAAAGTGGACTTATGCGCAGAAGACGCCTTTCCCAAGCAGCACAACATGTTGCACGATATTGTACAATATTGTTCGTATTATATAATATTATACGATATTATACAATATTGCGAATATTTTTCAATATTATACAATATTGTACTATGCATTTGTGCTACTGGGGTTTAACAGCAATTTTATTGCCCATCGATCAATGGCCAGTATACATATAAAAAGAAAAAAATGATTGAGCGAGGACTTTTATGATGAAACATTGCAAAAGAACAAAAGTTGACAATTAAAATTTATGAAAATTAATGAATTCTTTTCGTCCTTTAAAGTACTCCAACTCAAGCTCCCGAGTACTACTTGCAAGAATATTAATGTGATTAGGGAACATAAATTTCGTTTGAGAATCATAAAAATTAATTTAAGATTGTCCATTGCCTATGACAACTAAGAGAATGATTATGCCTGGGAAAATATATGATATCGGAAAAACTATAAAATCCATTCCATCCTTTTTGGCAAGACAGCCAAACCTACCCAGAGGATCTTTAATACTTTGACTTCTAAGCCGGCCGTAACCGGCCATGCAACTTTTATACTAGTGGGGCGGATTTCGGCGGTTGCTCTTTCGAAAGGGGAGAGAAGTCAGTTGGGCGAGTGGTCATTAAAGGGACCCTTAGGAGAGAGATGAAAGGCCTGCCATTCATAACTCCCACTACCCGTAGTGAGGAGAAAAAGGGTACCGGGGCGGACGAATCCATTCCACAGATCAATTAGTAAACAAACCTCCGTATACAACTGTACTCAGATTTTGAGAACTCCTAGTAGTCAGAGGGTTAAGTGCCCCTCAACAGGACTAAAATTCAATTACAGCACCTTTTTCACTATTTTTTTATATATTTTTAAATCTGAATTTTGCTTGAAAACGGAAAAATTTTGTTTCATTTGAGTTTAAATTTATTTACAAACGAACGCATTTTAAATTTTATTTATTATTTCTGGCTTCTATCCCTAATTTTTTTAAATCTAAATTTTACGTAAAACATATACCTTTTCAAATTTAACTTTATTTGAAAATAAATAAGTTTTAAATTTTATTTGAATTTCACTGACATTCCAGGCTTTATAATACTATTTCATGATCTTTTTATTTGAAGTCTGAATTTTACTTAAAAACGAATAAATTAAAAATTTTATTGAATTTTTTCAAATTTAAGTTTACTTGCAAATAATTAATTTTGAATTTTATTTGAAATTCCTTGATACTCTTGGCTTCTTATTAGTTTTCCTCTAAATTTTTTTCTGTTATAAATCCGAATTTTATTTATAAACGAATAGCTTTGAAATTTTATTTTATTTTGAGTCTTTAAATTTCAATTTACTCAGAATTGAAAAAAATTCAAATTTGAGTTAAGTTTCATTGATGTTCCAGGCTTTCTAATAATTCATTCCCTGAAATTCTGAAAAGTTCATACTGTTTGAAGTTAAAAGGCGACTTCTGCGAAATTTATAATTGGATTTTTGTAAAAAGCCATTAGTGTTATATTTTTCAATTATAGTCAAAAGGTTCATTTTTTATTGTGGAACATGTTGTTGTGAACAAAATGCTGTTTAGAGATAATTTGTTTTTCATCTCCTATGAAATTTTAAAAGCGTCAGAAGTCCCCTTTTAAAATCAATCGATTCAAATGTTCTTTCAAACACACAACAAATGTTTTAATTAAAGAATAAAAAAATTTAAATATAAAGTGAAAAAGATAATAAAAGATGAAACTAAAAAGAAGAATGTAAAATAATTTAGATATTCAATCTGAATTCAATCAGTGGTGCCATTAACGAAATTATAAAGAGAGCCAAAAGTGTAAAGGAATGAAGTAGAATAATATGCACTGGTGAATAACTGAAGAAAGCAAGTTGTAAATAAAATGGCATTAAAAATTTATTCGATTTTTTTAAACAAAGATACGAATATTTAATAAATAAAATTCAGCGAAAATATCCATTTATTTCATCATTGTTTTCAAGGGTGAATATATCCAATTATATTCCATATTGATATAAAAGAATTTCACGTATAGGGTAGGGAGGATCGAAAAGTATAGGAAAAATTTTGTTTCGGAAAATTACTTTTGGCGTTGGGTGGGAATGTTGTGTCCTAAGTATATTAGTTTATATATTTTTTATTGAAATTCATTTATATCTTCCGTTGCCCAAAGCGCCCCAAAAATAGTTAGAAACAGAAATTTTATGAAAATTTACAAATTTGTTTTTCAAAATTACTTTTGTCGCCGGGTGAGAAACTTGTGTCTTAAATATATCAGTTTATATATTTTTTTATTGAAATTCATTTATATTTTCCGGTGCCCCAAGCGCCCCAAAAATAGTTAGAAATTGAAATTTTATGAAAATTTACAAATTTGTTTTGAAAATTACTTTTGACGCCGGGTCAGAAACGTGTGTCTTAAATATATCAATTTATATATATTTTTTATTGAAATCCATTTATATTTTCCGGAGCCCCAAGCGCCCCAAAAATAATTAGAAATTGAAATTTTATGAAAATTTACAATTTTTTTTCAAAATTACTTTTGGCGCTGGATGGTAAAGTTGTGTCTTAGGTATATTAGTTTACATATATTTTTTTATTGAAATCCATTCATATCTTCCAGTGATCCAAAAATAGTTAAAAATGACATTTGTTTTAAATTTATAAAAAAAAAATCAAAATTCCCTTATCGCCGGGTAAGAAAGTTTAGTTTTGGGAGTATTAGTTTATGTTTTTTTATTATTATTCAAATTCATTCATATCTTCCGGTGGCCCAAGTGCCCCAAATATAGTTAAAAATTGTTATTTTTACGATTTTCACTCCTTCAAACAATAAGGGAGGGAGGAATAAAAGAACGCTTTTGCAAAAGTTTCCCCTGTAGCAATTTGTTTTTGTTTAGGAAAAGTCGAAATTGTGGAATAGTTTATCTTTGTTTTCGAAATAAAGTAAAATTGTGTTATATTGCAAAATATAGAAAAAGAAGAAAAGATAGTTGTGGGTCCCTGAATAATATTATATAAACAAAAATAATTTTATTCATTTAATAATATTAAATAAATAATTTTTCATTCTCTCCTATAAGTTTTTCTCTGTAAAATCGCTTTTTTAACTCATTTTTTATTTTTTAATTCAAAATTTGCATAAAAATCGTTTTTTTTTTTGCAGATATTTAAGTGCCTTGGGGCACCGGAAGAAATTAAATAAAGTTGGAGAAATTTTGCATGTATGCTAGTACACTTAAAATACAGCTTTTGCACCTTACGCCGATTATTGTATCCACACTTTGAATCTTCGATCCACCCTAGTGTAGGCTTTTCTTCCTTATTTGGTTATATCCAAAGAGCGTCTTGAACGCCAAAATATTCTCTTTTATAATCTCAGAGAAAAGACAAGATATAGACAGGATATAAAGTGAAAAACATTCTAGGGATTTCAATAGGGATAAAGTTTATTTTTTCGTTTCGTCAAAAAAAAAAAAAAAACTGAAAGGGAATTTCTGCTGTTGCACGAAACTGTTTGCCGTTTACTGAAAATATATAAGTTTAAACAATTTATTTTGATTTCAGTTAAATCCATTTATTAAAACATATTCGCTTCAACAGAATTTGGATTATTTAATTTCTTGTGAAGGCAGTTAATATGAAGTTCTCAAAAATCTGTTGGATTTTGAAGATTTTTCACATTGTTATTAGAGAAAGGTTTTCAACGTTTTAGCGTTTTTAATTTGAGAATACTGAATGCGTTCATTCTCTGAAGAAAAAAAAATTACGTACACTTATTTGATATTTCAATATTTTCTCATTTTACTTTTGGACACTTCAATGAAAACACGTCACTCGATTTGTTATTCTTTAATTTAGTAAATTGAAAGAAGTTAAAAGATGTTTTGAATTTGAAATAAGTTTCCCTTTACCTCTAGAATAAGTTTTTACTTCTTGTTTTGAATGTTTTCTTTAACCCTCTGACACCGAGCGAAGCGGTCTCGGGCGGTCTAAAAATTTCCCTTAAGAGCGAAGAAGGCCGGTCTGAGGCGGTTGGCTTCTTTTGAGGGGAAGTGAGGTTCTGAGATCGCTTAGGAAATAAGAGCGGTAGTGGGGAGGTGACCAATTGCAAACCGCAGCCCATTTGCGTGCGCCTTAAGGGAAGGTTATAGCAGGGATGGGGTGGTGGGGTAAATGACCACCCAGGTTGGAGAGTCCAATTCATATTACTTCCTCCCAAAAGGCCCCTGTTTCAAAGGAGCTAGAAGAAAAATATCGCATCGGGTTTAAAGAGTTAATGAGTTCAACGCATTGATGGATGCAAATATTTTGATGATATATATATATTTTAAATATCTGCCGACGATTTCAAATTCTAAGAAATTCATAATTCCTCTTTATGAAATTTTCGTTAAAAGAGATCGCTAAAGTAATTATTAACCAAAAAAAAGAGAGAATTTTGATGAGCTGGAAAATTTTTCCTAATCGGCTTAATTTTTATAGAAATTTCCGTAGAAATTATATGAAAAGAATATAAACAGCTTTTCATTTCATATATTTTAATGGAAGCACAGCGTTTGTCAAAAATTGTATACACATTTTGAATAACTGTTACATAAATCATTAATAACATTCAGGCATGAAGCTCAACAGAAGTGAATAAATGCAATTATAGTAAATTTTCAACTGTCGGGTATTTGATGATTCTAATTAATTAAACCAGTTATTGTTCTTTTTATACACTGACATTTGTTTATATTAAAACCACATTTTTGTATAGTTAATACTCAATCATTGAATATCTGAAAGAGGTTTCTGAAATTGGCAGTAGATTTCATCAGGTTGTAATGTTTTGGTTTGTTTTTCAGCATATGAATTTATTGGACCAGCGTATTGTATAGTTATTTTCAAGTCCTTTTCAAAAGCAACATGAGGATTATTTTTGGACGGACCTCGCAATTTTAACTGCGATCAGATGGCGAGGATGACACATGATCTGGCACCCTTTCTCCAAACCTCCACACTACACCAACGGGACGACGTTTGGCCACTACGTATGATTTAGCTTGCAATAGGCCCTATATACGGCGGAGGGGAATCGGGACTCGAGCCTGGAGCGATATGGCTCCGAAGCCATGAATTTCCCACCAGTTTGCCGTGGTCACTTGTGATATCAAAAGCATTAAAAAGTCATATTTAAAAAAAATTTAATTTCCGTCTTTATACGCAAACACATTAGAGGATGAAGTGAAATATTCCTCAATTTCGTAAATAAGTTATCTGCGTTTATGGAAGAAAGAACTAACGGAGTAAAAATGACATATAAGTTACTTTTCACATTTCTATTATCATATTATCTCCTGTTATATATTAAGAGTCGAGAATCTGGTGGTGAAAAAATGTTGAGAAAATTATTGACTGACATAATTTTTTTCGCTCTGATATCATTATACAAAATGTAAAAAAATAATGATATATATGAAGAACTCTTCTTCCTTTCAGATTTTTATTTTATTAGTTATTTCTTTATTTGCAATTTCCAATTTCTATCAAATGAAAATTTTCATAAAAAGATTAAAAGGAAACATTCTGTAAATGGAACCTGATCTATCTATGAAAAAATTTTTATAGAATTCCTTGAATTAATCTGAAAAAATTTAAAGGAAATTGCATTTTTACAACCTCAGAAAAACAAATGAATGTAGCATAACTATTCTTCTGCACTTTGGTTTATTTTTGTTCCTTGTTAAGAAGTTGCATTCAGATTTAATGGATCATCGAAATGGAGGATTTTTCCTGGTTTGGGGATAAAAATAGAGGCCTTTAACTTACTGCATGGACATAAAGAATTTTAAAGGGAATCTCTCCATGTGTTTGTTTTACATTTTATTTATTTAGATTTTGTTTTAAAACAAGCATTTTTTCATAATTACCGAGTTATCATGAACTTTTTTAAGTTTTAAGGTAATGCAAATGCATGTTTTCTGTACGATCATAAAAATAATCATCATCTTTATCTATCTTAGAGAATTTCTGTACTATGAATGGAAAATTTTCATAAGTTACCACAATTATTGTTGTTTTCTAAAGGAATAATTTCTAGTCTACTTTAGTAATTGTTATCATAGTAAAGAAACCTACGCATACAAAGATCATAAATTTTGAAAATATTTCTACATTCTGTAGACAAATATTAAATATGAGGCCTCTTTAAACATTATAATGATGCAAAAAAATCTTAAGCAAAATTGAGATTTCCTATTTCTTTGATAGTTAAAATAATCAACGTTGCTTTGAAGCTTGTATTTGTTTAAATTATTTTTAATAAAATGGAACTGAAAATATAATCAAACTAAATATACTCACACTACATTTGATATGTCACTAACAATTCATTTACAATTAAAGCGGAAGACTAACGATTATATGTCAGGATGGCGTTATTCCAAAAAAAGAAAAACGTTTAACCGGTTTTTTCACCTCCCGTATAACCTGGCTGTTAAAACCACTCAAAATAACGGGATCTTTTTTTAAAAAATCGGTTTTTTTTCAAAGTAACGTTCGTGTACAGACTTTTTTATTAATAATAATATACAATAAGTGAGTATTAATACAATAATTAATGTAATAAGTAATGATTAGAAATGAGTAATTATTGCAATAAGTAGGTATTATAGCCAAATTTTATTAACATTGTTTTCACGAGAAATTATTCATTGGCTAATATTTACCATCTAATCTGCTCATAAAGATTCTGTCGGCAAGGTGTTTGTCCGTGAGTCGACACCTCTCATCGGAAGCAACATCATTCAACGTATATACTAATTTTTCGGACGCCAATGAACTTCCGACTAAAGATAAATATTTTTTTTTTTTTGGCTACAGAAAACAGACACAATTTGCAGCCAAATTTTTTAATAGTATTGTTTTTGCAGGAAATCAATCCATTCGCCAATATTTTCGGTTCATAAAAACTCTTTCAGTAATCCACCAACCAACAGAAACCTCAACGAAGCGGTTGTCGGTGATTGGCCTGAGATGATGAAATTCAAAATCTTATAACTTGGTAAATTTTAGTCTAGTCAAACCTAAAATCGAGACTATCTTCCCACCCGGTATTTTTTCCCTGTTTTCGGATTAAAAAAATATTGCTCATAAGATACCTTGAATCATTCTAAATATGCCTACAAAATTTCGGACATGTAACTGCATTTTTTATTAAGTTATTGGACAATTTTGGATTCATGATAGGAGAGTAAACAATGTTACCACACCCACTTTTAAGATCGTTGCAGTTTCTGCAAAGCTTAAAAGTCTTCAAAATGAAAATAAAATGCAACTTAAGAAGACAACAGGAATTTTGGCCATGTCCAAAGACTATAGGAGGGTGCATCAAAGAAAAAGACGGAAAGTAATGTACAATTTTGTACAGAAGAATCTAAAACTAGCTTGTAAATGCAAGGACAAATTAATTCGTTAGAAAGAGGGAAATAAAGGTGTATATATTCTTATGCCTGTTATAAAGTTATGCTAGAGGTAGAACTTTACATAGTATCATCTCAGAAAAAAGTATTTATTTTTTAAAAATTGTTAAGTTTAAATCTTATGAAATATTGATGTTTCCTTTGTTTTCATTTTAAATATGCATTATACAATTATAATATTTCATTGCGACAAATTTTTGCAACTTTTTTGGTAAGCAGTTTAGAATAAGTTAATTAAAATTTTGTATAAGTTACAAGCTATTCTAAGGATTTTATATCATGTTATTGAAGGAATGAAAACTTTAAATTGATATTTCTCCATGTTGCATTTTTGTTCATATACTATTTTTCGAAAACCTAAGGCTTTTTTTAGTAATTGAAGTAGGGGTGAGAAATATTTTATGCCTGTTCTGAAATATAAGTTTAGTGGAAGTTACTATGGAAGTGAAGTAATGCTACTTACTCTGAGATGTATAGTAACTTTAAAGAAAAATGACAAAGTTAAAACTAATACATTTTTGAGAATTTTTTGTGTGTTTAACAATAAAAAAATATTAATAAATTAAATATGAGCAGTAAACAGAAATCCATGCCAAAATTTATGTAGCATACTATGAGGAACATGGAAAATATTTTTTTTCAAAAAATACATACGTGTTTAAAATACTCTTAGGGATTTTTAAAAAATTAAACTTAAATATTAAATTTTACAAATAATTTTCAATAAATTCAAAATTTTTTGCGTGGGATAGTCATAGAGTATTAGCTTATATAAAATAAAACTAAAATCCAATTCCAAATATTAAAAATAAAAAATATTGTTCAGATGCTACTGTGTCGCCTTCATTTACGATTAAAAAATGAAAATGTATTAAAAAGAAAAAAAACCCTCTTTGAAAGAAATCTATTCGATTGAAAACATTCCGAGGAAGTTCATCTCAGAAAAAGAAACATTTAATCTGTTATTGATATAAGAGGAACAATGGTGATTTCAATGCATCCAAAGGAAAATTTGGGATTCGAAAATAGCTTCTTTTAATAAACTCACCGCAAATACGAGTTAATTAAACAGAGAATATGTAAATGGAAACGTTCCATGGGTTTCAAAATATTTAAAGTTTCTTCAGCAGTTTTGCCAGAGCATTGGAAAAAACCGCCGTGCAAAGTTGCATACCCTGCATTGAAAGAAGGTAAGTAACAAGAAATAATTTACTTTACATGAAACTATTCATTGCAGTTTATCAATCTATACATCAGTTGAATTCATCAATATCTTATAAAAACTGTTAAAATAAAGTGTTATTTTTTTAATTTGAAAAGTTTGAATACGGTTGTTAGAGGGATATTTATGTCTCTTTCTCAGCTATCAAATTATCCGAAAATAAGGATATCATTTATTTGCAAGGAGAAAAAGAAAGCAGAATTCATTCAGATTCCATTCAAAACGTCTCGATTTCTTTTCCTTGGAAAAATATATGAACAAACATTGATTGAATTTTTTAAACTTAATTTAAAAACTTGGCGAAATTGAAAAAGTTTTTCAATATCAATTAATTCTTCTTCAATTCGAAAATAAGTTTCTGCTTTTTTCAGAATTAAACCACTTGCGGGTTTAACGTTTAATAGATGCAAATATTTTGATGAAGACCTTTATGTGCCCTTATTTGTAATAATGAACATTTAACGAGGTTATGCAGATATTACAGTTTAGGAGGGAATCCATAACTCTGCATTTTTTTAAAAAAGTCATTGTTAAAAATTTATGATTTTGAAATGTTCAGATAATTTTTCTGCCATTTATTTGAAAATGTATTTTATATTATGAATATGAAATCCTTTTGAAGCACTTATAATTTGTAAAATTATAATTATTTATTTATTCTGACTGGGTTTTTTAAAATTTAATCTTTTTCTTTACTTACTGTTTACAAATGATTTTCTGAACCCATAAACTTAAGAATACTTAAAAATAGACGTAAAACCTTAAAAGTGCTTAAATATTGGATTTAAAAAATTTACATTGCATTAAAAAAACTTTCTTAAAGCTAAATTTTTTAATTAAACTTGTTTCTTACTTTAAATGTTTCGGATAAAATATTAAGGAATGCAAAATTGCTCAAAGAAGGTACAGCGAAAATAGTAGTCAGTGAGACAAACATAAAGCATCACAGATTTGTCAAAATAGGTCAAGGCAATGAATGAACCGCCCTCTGAATAATGATTCCCTTAATCTGAATAAGTTTGATGAATGCCCTCTGAATAAGTTTTAGCAGTTGAGTTTGATGTTCTTCCTAATTTTTGCTTTAAACGGCATTTGAATGAGAGATATCTCCCTAAGCAAAAATTGTAGAAACTCGATTTTGATATTAAATTGCTTTTGTTAACGATTTTCTTGATATTCTTTAATGACAATTAACATAAAACTGAAGTGC
>BGPR01021790.1:0-26064 GCA_013235015.1 Araneus ventricosus
GTTTTAGTGAAGTTTTGTAACAATTAATTTTTAACTTTAATTAAGTAAATAGTTAATTTTAATTAATCAAATAATTTTAATAGTTAATTTGATAATAGGTTTTTTGACAGAATACTTTAATTTGACATTTAACTAAACATGGCGGGACCACGATTTGTTTAATAAAATCAATATAAAGTAGCCAAAAACGATAGATATTTAAATAAGAGTTTCCTTTATCCTTTTTACTATTGAAAAATATCTCCTTAACTTTAAAATTGTTTGGGATTTTCTGCCTGAGTATTTGGTTTTAACCGTCGATGGAGATTAAAATTTACTGTTCAAATTGGCTGCATTCATATTCTATGCTTTAAAAACACGTCTTGAATTTTCTACACACAATGCTTAATAGTTTTATTCTCGAATATGTTAAGAATTTAGTGACTATTATCTCTGTAACCAGGGAGTTCTCTAAATGAGCCCATTCTAGTAGTATTTAATTGTTTCCATGTCATGTGATTTTACCATATGACAAAGTAATGTTCGCACAATTATATTGTAACCTAGATTAAATAAATTAATTTTTAAATCTAGAGTCTTTCTTCATTCGTGCCAAGAGTCAATTTCTTGTTACTGTTTCAGATAGGCTGGCTTAATGTTATCTAGGAAATATTTGCACTGCTGGGATGTTTATTTCTTTATGATTCCTACCTGTTGAATGATTATGTGCTGATATAGAAAAAATGGACCAATGTGCTGACCGATAAATCTAGCATAACCTTTTGAAATGAAAAATGGAATGATAAAACTTGATATAGTTAAAAATTAAATGTCATGAAAACAGAATCACAGCGCAAATATTGCAATGTGCAGAAACAATAAAGTCATTGGCTATGTCTGTATGGATCAATATATAATATTTCATGACTTTTGTAACATTAACGTAAAGGAATCTACCTTTGCCTTCAAGCTTGCCGAAAAGGAATTTTTTTTTTAATTTTTAAATCTCACTTTGGC
Source organism: Araneus ventricosus (assembly GCA_013235015.1). Lineage (NCBI taxonomy): Eukaryota > Metazoa > Arthropoda > Arachnida > Araneae > Araneidae > Araneus > Araneus ventricosus. The sequence goes on from BGPR01021790.1 coordinate 997, forward strand.
TGGATGCGACAGAAAATCGACTTTTCTGAAGATCTTTTTGTTTTGGAGATGTTCACATTTGCAGCTACACGACCCAATTAATTGTTTGTATTGATTTCTTCATAATAAAATTGTAGTAGGTTTTAAAAAATTCCAAAAAATATGTATTCGAATATGCACTGTTTACCTGTGCGAAATATATCTATTTTAATGTGTTGTGTAACTTTTTTGTGTCTTTATGTGCTTTTATATGATTTTTGAATGTTTTATTCTTTTTTCATTTTTCCCCATCTTGCCCAGCTTTTACTCCATTTCTCGTTATTATCCGTCTTTCGTGTGTCCATGTAACCATTTATTTTACATTTATACCATTTTTTAAAATTTGAATTTGTTTCGGTATCTATTCCCCTTGTTTTATTCGCTTCATTGCTTAATACCATTCATGTGTTCATAAGGATGTGACAAAATATTGTATATCTGTTTCTTAATTGTCCCTCTTTTCTATTTGGAATTTGCATTTGTATCATTTAATTTTAAACCTCCTTCAACCCTTTTCTGAGTTTTTTACTTACTTATGTAAGCCTTGAGTTTTACTTATTGGTGCGCAAGGAGTTTTTTTTTAGAGAACGCAAAAAAATATTCACTGTTCACTGATGTTATTATAATGATTGTTTTTAGAAAATTAACAGTAGTTAATAAATATTGAGTCCTAGTATTGCAATTATTTTTTTAAATTCTGCCGAATTGGTTCTAAATTATGTTCCTGAAGATTCTAGAATCTAGTTTGGAATGATATCAACATAAATTTTTAAAAATGAAATCAAAGTCAACTCTTTTGTCATATAAATCCGAGCAATTATTACCGAGTAAATTGTTTTTTAAAAATTCTATATAATAACAATTTCCCTTTTAGTAATTGCAACATTGAAGGAATTTTTGAAAGCTCTTTGGCTGTTAACTCTTTAATCCCGATGTCACTTTTTTCTTCTAGCTTCTTTAAAACCGGGCTATTTTGGGAGGCTAAGGCATGAATGAACTCTCCCAACCTCGGTGATCATTTACCCACCACCCCACCCCTTCTGTAACCTTCCCTTAAGGCGCAAGGAAAATGGGCTGTGGTGGGCAAGGATAATTGAAACCTGGAACACGCTTATCTCCTAAGCGATCTCAGAAACTCACCTCCCCTCAGAAGAAACCAACCGCCTCAGAATGGCCTTCGTCGTCGTTAAGGGGAAATTTCTAGATCTCCCCGGACCGCCTCGGTCGGTATGAGAGGGTTAAGGAATAATTTAGGTATTTCCACCTTGGAATTTCTCTTAGTTCTCTTTCTTCCTCTGTCTCCTTTTTCGATTAATAGATGTCGCAGTAGTCTTTGATACTTTGCCTTTCTGGATAAAATGGTGGTTGGGGAAAATTCTGAGAATTTTAGCTGGAAAGTAGTGTTTTCATTCTTTGAGTGCAATTTTGTTCTCTGCTCTCTCAAGGTAAGTTGAATACATTTTCTTTGTATAATGTTTGCTATTAGGACGGCATTTTAATGGTCGATGGCTAATATTTTTTATTCTTTAAATCTTTTCTTAAAATAAATTTTATTGGTGTTTTTGTTTTGTTGTATAAATATTTTGTGGTCAGTCCTTACTATGTCTTTCTCTTCTCCTGGGATCTTTCGGGTCACAAGAAGTTTCCTTCGACGAAAGTCAAGCTTCTTATTAAAAAAGCTCCCACTTTTTGAACCCATGACAACAGGTGACCCTTGATAACGTCTCCCTGGCTGGATTCTTTTATTCTCTTACTAAAGATTTTTCAAATTAAATTTCTTTGTTTATCTGCTCATATGGAATTTTTTGTTGTGCCTTTGTTTTTCGTTTGTAGCAGCATCTTGCGCGCTAATAAAACAATGTAAATCTTTTGGCTTTTCTTTTGCCTTTTAGCTATCATATTCTTTATTTGTTTTATACTCTTTATATTATACAATTTAATTCATTCTTAAGCAAGACGAAAATGAGTTAATTTAATTATAGATTTAACTTATAAAAAATAAATTAATTTTCGGTTTCTATTATATCTTTTCTTTTCTAACATTTTTAGAAGAAACGGTTTAAATTAAAGTAGGAAATAATGAAGCATCCGATGCCGGAAAACAAGCAAGCACCAAAGAAATTGGTGTTATGCTTTACTCGGATTAGAACATTAATTACATTTGTAAAGATATTAATGAGAATTTTAAACAATCTTTGTTTATCAGTCAGAAGAAATGCTGAAAGCATAGCGTTCGACTACGAACATTTTAATTAATTGTCTTTTATTTCATCCAAAGAAGGTTGCTTTTTATTCTGAAGATTTGAAGAAGCTGTAATAGAAATTCATTAATCATTCTGTGAATAATTCCCAAAAAATAAAGTAATGTTCAAAATCTTTTGAGACATTTTCTTATGGATATTTCATAGGGAGCACATCTAAAAAGGAGCTACAATCGGTAGTGATATAATTTATAAAGTGGAAGTAAAAATAGCATCAATTGTATGGCGTACTACAGACTCAACCTTGAAAATGGATCCATTGAACTTGCTTTTGTAGTTTTTGTAAAGCGAACAAGTGATTTCTCATACATTTCATCCACACTCGAATGCTTTTCTCTTAATTATTAATCCTTAGAATGCTACCTTTATAAATGATGAGTAGAGGGAGATGTCATTTTTTTAATTATCTAGATCAAGGAGATTTTTTTCTTGTAGGTTGGGTCATTTGATTTGTAGAGTAATAAACAGAAAGTACGAAAAGAAAATTGAAACAAGCAGTTACAAGAGGGAGGGGCTACAAATTAAATTTATTGCTTTCCCATGAATAGGCAATTAAGCATATTAGTCCAATTAAAGAGCATAAACCACATCTATGCGATTAATCTTCTTACACATCTACTTATATATTTATCCTCCTATCTATGTAAGTAGTTGTACCTTAATGAAGAAGAATTCTTATTACAGAATTGACGCGAAATGTATAAACATGTTTTATAATGATAGTTATTCATAAAGATTTAATTCATCTATGGATAATATTAAGATATTATATTTTACAAATTATTGGAATAAAAATACCATTTTTAATAATTTCAAGGGTTTCATATCATGAATTTAAAAATATTTTGACGGGAATTGATATAGACTATCATATATACAGTTTCTTATTCACACCTGAAGAAATAAAGGAGAGATATATGATAAGGATATAGAAACAAGAAGTATAGAGAAGAACAAGAGAAGGAGAAATGGACCTTGAAATTAATCAATTTTAAAGTGACTTGAAGCTTGTGCGTCTAATACTATCGCACTTATGGATAATACATTGAAAGATATTTATAACTCTTGAAACTATCCAAAATTTGGATGGTATAAAGTTAAAAGAAATGAACAACTATGTAATTATTATTAAATTTTAGTTCCCTTTTTAGAAGAAATTTTAAGATACAATAAGTCATTTAATATAAGAACGTATAAGTCAATAGGCAGGAACAATATTTATTTATTACCCACACGGAACCACTCACCCATAGGGTATGGAACGTTTTAATGTTCGGCGCACAGGAACAAAAAACGGACCCTTCTGTCGATTAACAAGTATACAATTCAAAAATTCTCTTAAAACTTTAGAGATAGAATAAACAGCTAAATACCGTGCCACCCACTCGTTTGACATCCTCATTGTACTTCTATGTGATATTTTTATTATGTTGAAGCTTTAGTGGGCTGTGATCGCAGAACCTTTTGATCCACTTTAAAATTAATTCCTATTCAACAGAATTTAATCGTTTTCTATGGCTTATTAATGTAAGCGCATCAAAATAATATTGAAAATTTCCGTCCTTCGAATGCTTTTTCAACAAAATTATAAATACCTACATATTCAGAATGTGCAAACGGAAATGAAGCTTTAAGAAACATTTTTGCAGTCATTAGGGTAGACGTTTACTAACATTTCATGACACACAGAAACTAATCACACATTGTCTGCCACAAACAGCTCAACTATCCATGTGAAGAAATATTTCTCGAATTCAGTGAAAGTAATTTTAAAAAATTTCGTACACCTTTAGGAATAATTTTATAAAAAGGAAATTTACATTGTCTAGGCCGGACAAATGTTAATACTACCATCAATAAGAAGATTTTCCTGATTTTGATATGACTAATTTAGGAAATTTAACAGGGCATTACTAGTATAGAAACTGTAACTCTTTACAGAAGACAACTTTTACTAATTAATATAATGGATGTGTGTTGGATTGCATGAGTTGTCAATATCCCAATTTTCCTGAACTGAAACTAGTCTACCGTAAGTTACAAAGTATATCAAATAATTAATTGAGTTATACTTATATTTAGAGCCGAAACAAAATTTTGTTACACATATTATGAATTACTTTTTTAGATATTAAATATTTAATTATTTCTTAATTATGTGTCAGGTAATTTTAATAAGTTCAAAAGTTTGCTGAGAAATCAGTAAGTTATTTCGCAGTGCATAGAAAATAATTTATGAAATGATTTTATGTTAAAATAAATAAATTAAAAAACAAAAGTAGAAATGTTTCGATTCTTAATTATAAACATCGAAAAGAGATGTTCAACCCTTTCCAAAGAAAGTAACCTATGATATATATAATCATGAGTTAATATTATTACTACGTAATGATCAAAGAACATTTCGTGATAATTCAAATACCTGAAATAACTCAAATAAATCGTATAAGCCAGACGGACATTTGAATCCCCAGAAATTATTTTCTAAAGGTACAAGAGTCCAAACTAAATTACTACAAATTATGAATGTAAAAAATTGTTGAAATAAAATTGAGTTGTATTGAATAGTTCAGCATTTTATTAATTTCTTTGTAATTTAATTTAATTTCATTAATAAAGAAATCATCTGAACTGGAAATAAATGAATTTAAATTAGTTTAGAGCATGAATACTATTCAAGAAAATTGGACAATATTCATTACAAATTCATTGAGCTGCTTTAAAATTCTATATAGCACTTACTATTTCGAACGACGCTCAACTGATTCACTTGTTAAGCAATTTGAAGGAAAAAAAATTTCATGTGGGGATAAACATTTATAATTATTAAAATTTGGAAAAAATATTGAAATATTTAAAATTTGGGAAAAAATGAAAAATATTGAAAATATTTAAAATTTAGAAAAAAAATGAAAAATATTGAAAATTTGGGAAAAAATGAAAAAAAGAAAAATATAGAAATTTATATTTTCTATATTTTTTTTCAAATTTCAAAAAAAATTTAGAAACTATTACAAATTTGGAAAAAATATTGGAAATTTTTGAAATTTTAAAAAATATTGAAAAAATATACAAGTCTGAAGACCTTTAAAGATCTTTATTATTTCATTTGCTTGAGAAATTTACTAGGAGCTGGTAAAATTGATCTCGTGTACTTGCGAAATGGGATCTAATCTAAACAAAATAAAAGTAATAACTGGAAAATGCTAAGTTTTTAACAATTTTTTTATGTCTGAATATTTTTAAGAACAATAATTTAAGCAGATAATAAATTATTACATAAATAAATTTTTTCAATTTTATGATGGCATAACTGATATTTATAATCAAATTCTTTTTCAGCAGACAGTAAAAGTTCATTATATTAGAAAAGGATAGTTCTGGAAAAAGCACTTCTCATGAGTTTAAATACACATCTTATAAATTTAACTTTGCGTCATATTTGCTTAAAATTTTGAATTATTATGCCAGTTAAATTGTCGGCTTCTAGTGGAATGACCAGAACAAATTTCCTAGAGCTTCTTTTATTGTGAGAAACTTACAAAACAGATACTACACAACATTTTTTTTAAAAATTAGAAAAATATGAATATCCGCTTTAAAAATTTTGAAATTCAGTTAATAGTTATGAAGGAATCTAAAAGTTTGTATTGAAGGTGGTTATAAAGCACGGCGTCCTATATTGAGGATACTAATATAAGATGCCATTCTTTAATGGAAAAGTTTCGAGATAAGAGATCAACTTATCTCGAAAATCTTCATATTATCATATGTAAATATGAAGTTAATCTGACGTAAAACATTATAAAAGTCTTAACTCTTTATTTAGTTCACGTATTACGCAGAAAACAAATACATGTATTAGGGTTGAAAAAATCATAAAAATCGTTCCAAAACACAAAATTATAACTGACAACAGTATGTGAAAATTCGAATTAATAGTTATAATGCTGTCATCTGTCTTCACTAAAAAGAATTTTTATCCATGAAAGTTTAAAGTTTCTACAAATTATTTTATTAAGGCATCCGCCTACATTGAAACCCCATTTTCGTGATCGTAATTTTTTAAAATGTCTTATCTGAAAGTCTTTTTCTTAAGGTTTTCAAAACAGTTTTTATTTTACATCTTTGATGATCAGAAGTGAAATTAGAGGCATTTTAGTAGAACTTAACAGCTGAAAATGGAATAGTAAAAATAGGTTTAAGAAGCATCTTCAATTGTTTTTACTTAAAATATTTAAATTTTACTGTTTATTTGTGCACTATTTTCCATAAATCAGATACTACTTTGGAAGAATTAAAATATTAAGAATTTTGAAAAAAAAAAAAGAATTGGAAAATAAAAATAATTTTTTTTTTCCAAGAAAGTATAAAGTTTCTACAAATTCTTTTATTAACTTTTCTCATCCGAAAACTCTGATAATTAAGTGGTTAAGAACTTTTCACGTAGATTTTAGAAGTAGCTCACATATGAAAAAAACACAATCATTGACATAACAATTCATAAGCTGATATAAAAGCATCTATTATTTGATACAATTCAGAATCTTCTATGATAAGGTATCCACTGTATCGGCTTTTGTAATTTTTGAAAGCCCAGAGGATAATTTTTCATACAATTTTCTCTTCTTTAGAATTCCTGTATCCTAAATGATTCACCCTGGGAATGCTACTTTACAAATTGATCTCTGGGGGAAGATGACAAAATCCCTGGATTAATGATTTTGAATGTAACCCTCTCTTCCAGGGCGAGTCGTTGAATTTCCTGAACAACAATGAGGCAGTGCCTCTCAAAAATTGTAGAAAACATTAAAGCAAGTTTTTGCAGGAGTAAGCGGCAACAAAATGAAATTAATGATATATGTTTCAGTCAGCGGCTACACAATGAAATTAATAGTATTTTTATGAGTATGCATTGAGGCATTGACCATTAATTTCCATCAATCTATCCAAATCATATTATGTACGTAGTTGAATGAAAAAATGAGATGGGAGAAAAACCCAGGATTTAAATGATTAGATTTAAAACAATGTTTAGATCAAAGTCACTAATAATATTTTAACGTAAATACCTGCTTAGCCCCTTAACTTACAATGATGTCTCTGACACGCGTATCGAATTACAGAATTTTCGCTATTTAAAACCTTAATTAGTCAACGTAACAAATCATTTAAAATACAAAAATCATCTGGAGACGATTAAATGCCTCAAAGTATCCTTTACCACCTTAAATAGATTGAAATAATTATAAATATCACAAATGTCTTATTAGGTTAAATAAAATCGTATGCCTAGTGTTTAATTGGTTATTAAGTTAAACGGCAAAAAATTTCAGTTATTTATTTTTCAATGACATTGATTTATGTCATTTTGTTTTGTTTATGAATTTTGTTAATAAAAAAAGTTGCTAACAAATTTATCATATGCTTTGGTAATAATACATAGAATTTTGAGAAAGAAAACGTCATGTTAATATTTAATATCAATTTACTTAAAAACTAGCCGATTTATTGCATTTTTTATGAATTTCATACTAGGAAATGAGTTTCGTTTGGTCTTGTTGCCATACAACAAATTTGCATACAAAAAATATATTTTTCTGTAAAATCTTTGATGATCATTCTTAATGAAATTCCTCTAACGAATGTTGCTCTATTTCTCTAACATATATTTAATAAACAAGTTTTTTTATCGGAATTTCATAGAAAAGATGGGAAAATCGAAAGCTTAACACTCTATATCACTAGAGAAAGATATTGTTTACTTTTTTCCCACTATGTCCCGTTTCCTCTTTTACTGAGATAGGTCCAGTTACTTCAACGATACCCGGCAGGCTATTTTATAGATCTTATATACTGGATTTTATTCCTTTTTTGAAGAGAGGAAGCAGATTTCACAGACATCAATTTACCTTTTCATTTAGAAAAGAAATTTACTCAATAGAAAAGTTGATTTGCAGATAGTGCTAGTAGTTGTCTTTGATTAGAAACAAAATTATGGAAGTGTATTTATCATTTTATAAACAATTCTTAAACAATTTTTTCTGCTTTACTGCTTGGAAGAGCGGAAGCAAAATTCTCAGAGATAATAATTATTTTCTAAAAAGTTGTTTCATTTTTTCCTGTTGTTTCGTTTGATGCTAAAAACGACTAATTAATTTGATTCGTTCGATTTCGGTATTTAAGAATATATTGTTGTAAACAGTGGATTAATGCCTTAGCTACAGTGCTCGAGTTTGAAATATCCGAAGCCAGCTTTTATTAAATATTTGCAATGTACTCAGCACTCAAGTGCTCAAATCATTTTCTTTAGAAAGCTCAATTGCACAAGTTTCATCTACATTATATTTAATTCAGCTTCTAACGAAACATAAATTTATGCTGATACCAGTTGATATGATTAAACCATCTTTTTTAGGAAGCTCAACTGTTCAAGTTCCATCTACAATATTCTTTATTCAGCTTCTAATGGAACATGAATCCTGGGTGATACCGGTGTACATGATCGGTATACAATTTTTCAGGTGATGAAAGTCACAAATATAGTGTCTTAGAAACTTCTAAAATATCAAATTTTAATAAGAATAGAGACAGATTAAATATATCTGATTTGCACATGCAGCGAACCTTGAGTAGAATCCATACTGCAAGCTCTCACCAGGAAATCATTAATATTAACAAATATAAGATATACATATAATTTATAATTTTGTAAGTTTTCGGATTGCGATACTGACATCCTTAAATACCACCAAACACTTCAAAGCTCAAACTTTAATATAAAAAAATTCTAATTTAATGGAAGAGGAGATGGAAATTTGGAGGAATATAATGAAAGCCAATCTTCCTGCTGACAGTTAATAAAATTTAAAAACAAATCAATAAATATCTCAAAACACTAAAAATCAGAAATGTTTTAGGAAAATTTACTCTTAAAATAATAGAATGAAAATTCCATCATTGAAAACTTTTTAAATGTATTATTATCTATGATTAGAAAATTTAAAACTTTTACAGACTAAAAAGATTATTATATCTTTGGTACAGTATATAAACTTAATAAGAAATATCATATATCCTTAAAATAATGATGTAAATTAAAACAAGCTCTGGAATATTAGAGTTTATATATACATTATATTAGAACAAATTTACATTTGGCCTGAAGATACATATTTTGTCAAACATCTAAAAAACAATTTCTTTCCTATGAATCTTATAACTTGATTATAAATATGCTATTGTAAACATGTTTACAATTGAAATCGGTTTTATTGGTTATTAAAGTAATTACGTAGATTAATCTCGGATTTGTAATATATGTTGATGAAAATAAGTGTTCATTGTCTATTTACTTAAATTGTAATCACAATATTGGCAGGAATTTATTTTTGATCATTAATAATGCTTTTAATTTAATTTGTTTTTCTTCAAATTAAATTTTTCTAACTGGGATGAGCTTTATTTACTTGAACTTAAAAATAATTTCCTGAAGCATATGATTATAAATTAAATTTATAAATGTTTATCTTTCTGTAATAAGCAATTGATCTAACAGGTACAATTTCTATATTTTATCCGAATTTCCTCAGTTATTGTGAGCGATTGATGTTTAACTAATACCCTTATATTTTTCAAGCAAAGTGATTTTATCCCACATTTATTTTTGCTTTATTAGATCATTTAAAGTAAAATTAATGCTACGGTTAGGTAACAGTAATTTGGAATTTCGAATTCACGAAATTCCATGTCAGTGTAGGCCTGACACATAGAATCTTTCAGAACAGCCGATGAAGTGGAAAAGGTTGTTTTCAGCAAAATGCGGTTTTCAAAAGACCATTTTTCTTGTTGTTATATCCTGGTTATGCAGATAAAATCCCTTAAAAAGATTGAAAGCATAAAATAATAACTGAATCGTGTTTTAAATATTTAATTGAACATTGGGGTAAACTTTTGAAAAACATGGCTGTGTTAATTTTAGCCACATCACTTTCGTTAGAAGAATATTTGTTTTGACCTGTTTTATTGCCAAAATAACTATTAAACTTTTAAATATTCATTCAGGCAAACTTGTCTGATTAAAGGAATATTGTCTTTTAACTGTTCACTTATCAAATCGTCACTTAACAAGCAACACCACCTATCTCAATTTTCTGAAACCAATAATGAATATTTCTAAATTTCTTGTACGTCTGGTTGGAACATGTAGTCTCATATTCATAGTAGATATTAAAAAAAATCAGAAATATTCGCTATTGGTTGCGAAAATTTCATTTTAATCTTCCTCATTGAAATGAAAAAAATTGAGAAAGCTAGTGTTGCTTGTTAAGCGACGAAATATCAAATGAAATAAACTATAATAAAGTGCAGTGAAAACAGAATTTCAAAAAAAATAGCAAGGTTAATAAGATATTGACAAAAATAATGTTTCTCTACTCTCATAAGTTTAGTTTTTCATGCCTATGTTTAATTGAAATAACTTCATGCAAGCAAGTTTCACGGAAGTATATTAAGTTAAAATGTGTGAACTAATGCATTTTTTGTCATAAATAATAAATGATTGACAAAAGACATTTTATATCAGAGATATTTTTTTAAATTTTGTTTCACAGTTCTATGATGTTTTCCCTTTACATGGAAAAATCTTCATTTAGTAAAAATAGCTCCAACAACATATATAAGTTCAGGCATTCCTTTCGCTTTCGAAATAAAGTGTTTAGCTCTTCCCCACATAATTATAAGCATTCTCTAGATGTAAAATTGAAAACAGTATCTAAGCTTGTTAGATGAAAATCATGTTCTAGAATGCACGATTGTTTTTTTCCTAACTGTCGAACTGGTCAAGAGCAAAAAATCTTTTCCTTGTTATACGAGGATTATCTGGGATTAGTAACATGCAAATAGGTGTCTATAATCCCTTCAAACTCACAATTCGGCTTAAAAATTACTAACTTCTTGCATCGGTAATATATCCTCATTAAAAATGAAAATTTTATTTGGTGGATAAAAATTACTCTTCAAAAAATAATAAAACTGCAATGATGTTTATTACCATTTAATTATTATATAGTTTCTTATTTTTTATATATATATATATATATTATTCTTGTATAGTATTTTATTTTATTTCCAAAATATGATAAAATTCATTTTGAAAAAATTATTTTTTACAATGTGCTTGAAATGAAACAAAAAAATCGCTCGCAAAATGTTAAATAAAGTGGTAAAAATTTAAAATATATTTATTAGAGAAAAATCATTAGTTCACATTCATTTAATCCATTTTTCTGACTTAAGGTTGAAAAAATATTATATCCTTCCATAAAATTTTTCACTACGGAAATGTGTATGAATGAACCAAACTAGAACCTGATCCGTTGATCACATAAATTAGTGATATATATTTATAAGTCCATCGCCTGCAATTTAGTTATTTAGTTATTTAATTTGCTAAAATTATATCGATAGCTTATATGCTGAATATTGAAATTTGTGCATTAAAAATTGTGAAACTGATAGAAAAGCGCACTTTTTTCAGCAACTTAATTTCAAGCTTTTCATCTGTCCAAAGCTATATATATTTTCTCCATTCAATATTTTAGTGTTTAATTATCTTTTTAAAAAATTCGCACTGCGTCGTGTGAATTTACGTAGTTTGTTAATGATTAATGTTTCTAATTGTATAAAATCCATTATATGCAATGAAAATAGTATGCCGTTTTATTTTCCAAATCTGTTGAGAATAGTATGCTTTATCAAATCCCTTTGAACATATTTTGAGATAAATGAAATTTTCATGGGAAGCGAATGTTATCATGTAACTCAATCTTCCATAAGATCTGCTACGAATACTAAGTTTTTAAAATTAGCCTAAAATGTGAGTTCAAAGAATTAAAAAAATCTATGGATTAATTGGATCTATAAAATACATTATGTATACAAAAATGACTAAAGTTAAGAAATTTCAAATTACATTTTTAATTTTATTGTTTATGACATGGATTTTAATTAGAATACAAATTTTATCCAATTATCTTCCATATAATAAAATATTAATGCTTTGCTAAAGGTTGCTGCTTTAGTTGCATTAATATTTTATGACAAAAGAACCATTTTCGACTATTCTGCTGCAAGACTAGGAAGAATTTTCAAAAGGATTTTAACATTAGTTATAAAAATACAAATATTATAAAGTTAAAATTGTTTAGAAATAATAGTGAAATATCGCAGAAAGTGGTTGTGAACATCAAAGGAATCAAAACATTTTACTTATGTTAATGTTACCTTTAACATTCTAGATGTGAAAGACTTAAAACAGAAGAGCCGTATGTTCCGATGACTTAATGTCTTGTTCTTGTACGTGTTTCAGTTAATAGACAGGAAAATACAGAAATGAAAAATATTGAAATTGTGCAATACGTCTTTTACGTCATATTTCAAAATACCATTAAGCAAATAGACAAACTCTCATCAGATGAAATCTAAGTAGATAAAAATTATGTCGTTGTATCACTTATAGTCGGTTGTTGTCATAATAAATTTTTCTCAATAAATTTCAATTTCAAATTTTTGTGATTAAGTGAATATATTTTCAAAATCGTTAGATACAAGTCCTTACTATATAAATTAGAGACATAACTGTTGCATATAATTCTTTCATTATTAAAAAGCCCCAAATGTCCGTTCAAGCAAAGTACGACGGGCGACGAAGAGTCCAAATATCACTCAGAAGTTTCCTCTACCTTTCGTTAAATGTGATTATCGAATACCCGAGACTCCCAAAATGTCCTCGCGTTCAGGAGGGTATTTTCTTGTCAGGTTCCTTGGCCATGACAATATGTGAAGAAAAATTTGTGATTCGTAATTCGACATTTTTGAAATAATATATTGGAAATAACTGTCAATATCATTGGATTAGGGGCTGTAACACAAGGATACGAACTTCTGCAGTTATATAAAAAGAAAATTTGAGAAAAATTTGGGAAATCCTAAATACAAACGCAATCGGGAGCAACTCATCTACCAGATTAAAGTGCCCCTCACGAACGTCAAGGAAGCGGCAGAGAAATAACCACGATGCCCTAGTGTGAGTGGTAGAGAGCCAGGAAGCTACTAGAGGTCCCATATCTTCCTCGTTAAAACCCGCGCTTAGACACAAAAAATTATGGATGCTACGTCTCACAGATTAGATGCGGCCGACGGAAGGTTAAGGAAACATGAGGTCTATTTTTGGACGAACCTCGTAATATTAAACGGCAGTCAGATGACGATGTCCAAGTCTTAGCTGGCATCCCCTCTCCAAACTCTCGCATCACACCAGAGGGAGGTCTTTTGACCCATGACCTCAGATTTAACGTGCACAAGGTCCACATACACGGCGGATCTTTAGTGAAATCGAGTATCAATTGCTGAACACTCCAGTTCCGAAGTCGAAACCTTACACTAGTCCAGCACCGGCCACCGAAGTCGCCTTACTTTGTCTCTTATAATGGTTCATCCAGATGGGTTTGCGACACAGGTATATTTTTCTAGGATTCTTATTTTAGACTAACTATTTTCCTTGTAATAAACCCCCTAATAGCCATCAGCTAGCAAAGTCATCTTTTATTAGTCAGCCAATTACGAATACCAACTGTCATTGCGGTTTTACAGGAGGATCAGGGTAGGAAATACCTCGTATTTTTGAGGGAGGAACTCGGGTGTTCCAAATTTCTAAAGTGTCCGTGTTCCAGCTTTTTAAGAATAAGAGGGATAAACTCTCAGGAAAATTGTTTATATTAATAAAATGCCATAAATTGTATTTCTGTAAAAAAACAATTGAAGTATTTCAGAGATTTTTTTAAAAACCCGTAGCATTTTAAAATTGTTTCTAATAAATTTTCTCTAAGAATTATATACTTTAAAATATTTAATGAAGGTGAAGGTTTTATTTCAACAAATATTTTGTAACAAAAAGAAATAGCAAAGAAATTAGATTTGTATTCAAGTTACGCATTTGATATCCTTTTTTAAAAAAGAAAATTTGTCTATCACACAACAAAGTGTTTCGAAATATAAAAGGAGAAAAACGCATTTTAAAGCATAAAAGTCTCGATTCCAGAATAGAAAATTCTTTAGGTGATTCGCTTCAATCATTATAAAGATATCGTATAAAAAGCACCAATGAGACAAAATGCCTGTAATATTTCAAAGACGAACAGACATCATTTCCAAAAATTGAAAGTCTGACTTAAATTTCAAATATTCCAGCATTTTAATGCTGCCGCAGGAATATTTGCGATACAAGTATTTTTGCATCCTTTTTCTCTGCTTCATTTTTTTGTGGGAACGTAATTTCATAACTGTTTTTTTTACCCATGAATTTAAAAGAACCCAAGCTTTATTCTTAAATGGAGGAATTCAAAAACTAACATAGATTTTAAATTTTTTCCTTTTGTGCACATTGAAATATTTTTCGAGAAAAGGAATTATAGATAATATATATTAGTGGAAAATGGTTTGTTAAATTTCGATAAAAATGCCTTTATAGAGCAATATTCTGATGATCTATAAATAGCAATTATTTGCAAAAATCTTCTTCTAAAGCGTTAAATAATTTGAATTGTCAAAAAACACTATTTTGGCATAGATAAAATTCCATTCAAATAATCTTAAAAGAAAATTTACCTTGATTTTCCTCTTATTGTGCTTCTATGATGAATATAAAATGATGATGAATATAGAAGTCGTTTGAATTATTAAGTTGTTTCTGGGACAAAAAAACTTAACAATCCTTGCTACGAACTATTTTTCAACCATTTCTTGAAATAATTTTTTTTTTCTTCGGAAATATTTTTGGAAGCAAGAATTTATTATAAATGTCGTATATTGAACAAATCATTGTTTTATTAATAAAAAAAATTATGGCATTAAATATTACAATTCGCTTAATATTAGTTTCAATTTCAAATTAAATGCTGTAGTTTCCAACACATAGTAAACAAATTTTTAAATTCATTTCATATCCTAAGGAGGGACTAAAAAATGTTTTTACTCTGAAATTCAATTACTGAATTTGCCAGTAAAAGAATCACGTAGTAAAATATGGTATTCATTTTTTAATAATCAGTTATAAATATTACAAGCATTCATTGTTTGGAAGAGGATAAAAATTTTCTCTAAAAGACAATTGACCAATATTTTTTTAATAAGAATGCAAAATCATGAATTTGTTGCTTCTCAAAATGTTATTATTCATAATTTTCGGCAGAATATATATTTAAATTTGATTGGTAATTATTAAAAACATGTTATATCTATACTAAAACCATCTTATTACTATTATGCATAAATCAACAAAAATTATATGTTTTGAGAGCTTATGACATACTTTTTAACCTTACAGCGAGCGAGCGCTTCTAAGCGATGCATAAGAAAAGAATTTCGTTTTATATCTTTTTACTAGAGACCGCTATGAAAATATGACCTTGGTTATTCTTCCAGCTGCTTTCGACGAACTGTTAGTCATCTTTTGGAATTTGAGGCGTGGATCGGACTCTGCAAATATGCTATTTATATTTCAGAGATACGTACGGCAGTTTAGGGTTCTGTCTGTAAAATGAATAAAAAACTGATTTCTTGCTTTTTATATCTAAATTTTATTGTTTTTCTACTTACATATTGTCTTTACCGTTTTGTATTAGAAAATGTAAATATTTCGGTTGATAAATTGGTAATTTAATTTTTTGTTTTTGTTTCTACATCATTCAGCTAATTCCTTAGTCATTTTATATGTTGTTTTTTTATTATTAAATTGTTTCTATTCCTTTGTAAATAAAAATTCTTTAAAAAGAATTGTTTAAATTATAACCTATATTTACTAACTTTACAACACATTTTACTTACCCAATTGCAATCTAATTTTAATAATTACACTTTTAAAAAATGATATTTTGAAATAGCATATATAGGAAATACGAGTGACCTTCAATTTTGCATAGAGGGTGCGCCTGCTCGAAATTTAATATTGTTATTAATCATAAAAAGTTGAGTAAAAATTGTTTCATAACAAGTTGAAGGAGATACAAGGCAAAACATAGAAAACACCTGGCAGAATATGCTATTCCAGGAAAGAAAAATATTAATATTCAATCTTTTTTCGTAACATTGTAAGGCAGATCTAAATATATAACGTCCTAATGGAGAAAGAATTTTGCAATAGAGAAATATATATATTCCATTTCGAAATGTTTTTCCATATCTCGACCTAGATGGAAAACACCAGAACAACAACATGAGTAGGGACTGATATCTTTATAACTTTACTACATTTTTTTGGTACTTGAAAGTTGCATATTGGTAACAGTCTTTAAGAAAACAGACGTATTGTTAGATTGCAAATATTGCATCGACATCTTTTTTCGGTTTTGTCAGTATTTTTAATTAATTTAATTCTTCGCCACCAAAGTTTCTTTCTTCTCTTGTGGCATTTTTGACAATTTTTGAATTTCAAACGATAATTTTAGCCGTTTCATTTAATTTCTAAATTTTTCTTAATTATTTACTTTGTTTTCGATTTAAATATTATTTGTCTTAACTTTTGTTGTTGCTTCCGTTAAGGTTTCAACATTATTAATTTTAATTAATTAATTATTAATATATTAATATTAATATTAATATTAATTATTAATTATAATTATTAATTAATTATTAATTTTTAAATTCAAATTTTGCAACGGGATTATTTCTTCGCCATCTTGTTTTCGCGTAAGAATTTGGCGTAATCAGGTTTTGGGCGTCTGTATCTGGAATCGTTTTCCGTTATGAATTGAATTTCTTTGTTGTGTTTCTCTGAGCGAGTGAGGTGTATTTGCAACTGCGGGTCCCAGGGCCTTTTTTAGGCTTCTGGGGGCCTTTACGCCTTCAGGGAGCATGTTTTTTTTATATATTTTTTTCCGTTGAAGTTTAAGATAAAATAGTTCTATTCTACTACAAGTTTTTTGGTGTGGTGATGTGATGTTGGATTCTGCAAATTTGAAATCTTCTAGATTCTGCGAGTTTAAAATCTTCAAGCTGTGAATGGTATCATCTAAAAGTTTTATCTTCTCAACTTTATTCATGTGTGAAATGGAGGAAATTGTGACAGCTTTTGGTGTTAAAATTTCCGATATACAAATCAGTAGCTAGAGTGCAGTAAATACTCAAGCCCTGCACTAGAAATGATCAGGGTGCAAATTCTTCAATAGCCTGCTCTGCAAAAATTATTTACGTTAACAGTGTGTTGATGGAAATGTGCAAGGAAACTTGTTAGTGTACCAATAATGCGACTGAATTACCTCAGTGCTGATAGCATAATTTTTGATATTGCCAATTCTCCGAATTTTTCATACAACGTGTGTTTTGGTAATTTTTTCACAAGCAAACAAAGACTGAGATGTGCTTTGTAAATGTACCACAATTATTTTTCTGCAGAATCAAGGTGTTCCTTAAATTTGTTGTTTCTACCTAGTATCCTCATTACTATATTTTTTTAAGCCTGCAGCGCTTTGTAATATGTGTAGCTACATATTAGGTAGATTCCTTATAGGAACTCTACCTATTGCAATGGTTCTCATGACACGACTTTCGGAAAATTTTTGCAGATCTTCACCGATCATGACCCCTAGAACCCAAAACCACCCTTCGTTAAAAAGTTTATATATATATATATATATATATATATATATATATATATATATATATATATATGTATATAACGTTTTTTCCCATGTATATCTTGAACACGATAACTGGAGTAATTTTGATGTAAACTAACGTCTTGGGATATGTTGTATAAGTAGTGTCGAGACGTAGATAGATGGCCAATGGTGGGGGTGGAAATTTTCATTTTCCTGCTAATTCCTTTACAATTGAAAATAGAAAGAAAATTCAAATTAGGCGAATTATTGTCTTATCAAAACGAACAACAATTTTTATTTACATTTTCGATAGCTACAATTCTAGAAGTTATGAGCTGAAAAGTGATTTTACCACCCTTCGCTCCTCCCCTAACTTAAATACGTTTTAACCTATGCATGTTACCCTCTGTTAAAGCTCTCGTCATTTCAGTTTCTTCCACCCTCTTTCATTCTTGTAGCTGCAATACTTATGAGAATAGAGGGCAAAATGTTCTTTTCCTTATTATTAGTAGTAGAGAAGTATATGCATAGATTTGGCCCGTGTTATTTTGTAAACACGATACTAGAGTATTTGATTAGATTTTAACTCGATGATATGCTGTAAGGAGGTGAAAATCGGCCGAGTTCGCATGATGGCTTAACCAGCTAAAGGGGTGAAATGTAGGGGACTGAAAATTTCATATTCATAATTTCCCTTACGATTCAGTGAGAAAGAAAATTCAAATTAGGCGATTTTCCTTATCACAACAAAAAAACTTTTGTACATAAAGCTTTTGATAGCCACAATTTCTTAGAAGTTATGAGCTAAAAAGCCATTTTCAATCTCCTCCCCAACTTATCATTTCCCCATAGCTTTGTTACGACTACAGATAGAAAAAAATTTCAATTAGGCGAATTATCACCTTATGATAACGAACAACTTTTATACTAAAAGTTTTTTGTCTGCTAGAATTGCTTATAAGTTATGAGCTGAAAAGCGATATTCAATACCCCCCTAATTTATCATTTCCCCATAGCTTCGTTAAGATTGAAGATAGAAAGAAAATTTCAATTAGGGTAATTATCACCATATCATAACAAACTACTTAAAAATATACTATACTAATATACTATACAAGTTATACTATACTTACTAATATACTATAAAAGTTTTTTGACAGCAGGAATTATTTAGAAGTTATGAGTTCCCATCAACCGCATTCACCTTCACTTTGTATACGGTATAATATATAATTAATTTATGACTAATTAATGTATAGTTAATATCTTTGTTAAATTTTGTTAATTATAACTGTTAATTGATATACCTGGCTTTGCTCCGGATTAAAATGTTTTCATGTTTAATATTTTTAATGTAAAAATTACTATTGTATAAATATTATAATACACAAATTACTTTCCTGATCTAAAACGCTTTTAATTAAAATGAGAATATCAATTGAACCAGACAATTTTTAAGAACATCCGTTTTCTTCATACGTTATTATTTGTTATATAGGCACTTCAAATTTTGTGAACAATTACTAAAGTCAATGAAAGGTTTTAATGAATATTTTGAAACAATTAAATTAACTATTTAATCATTCATTAATTTAAAGCGTGAAAATAAATCAATAGCTGATCCCGATATAAATTGTTAAATCGTCTACTTTAAAAATTTTCTTTTAGCATTCTTCCTTCTGGAAACAGTTCTTCGTATTATTTTTGATCAACAAGAATATTGTTACGAATTCAGTTTAAAATTAATTTTGAAAAAAATATTAAAATGAGAGAAACAAATTTATGGAAATGAAAGACATTGCGGAAAAACGCCTTGCTTAATTTTTAATTAAGTGAAATTTTAAGCATCTTTTAGGCTTTGAAAAGTTGAAGGCGACCTTTCTTTTTTCTTAAATAAAAAGTTTGATTGAAATCAGTCCAGTGGTTTAGGAGGAGATGTGGAACATACATACATAGCCACAGTGACTTTTATTTAAATTAATATAATTATTAGATAATTATAAGATAAAGATTTCTGGCATATAGTATAAGCCATAAAAAAGGTTTTAGTGGAGTTTTGTAACAATTAATTTTTTAACTTTAATTAAGTAGATAGTTAATTTTAATTAATCAAATAATTTTAATAGTTAATTTGATAATAGGTTTTTTTGAGAGAATTCTTTAATTTGATATTTAACTAAACATGGCGGGACCATGATTTGTTTAATAAAATCAATATAAAGTAGCCAAAAATAAGAGAAATTAAATAAGAGTACCCTTTATCCTTTTTGCTATTGAAAAATATCTGCTTAACTTAAAAATTGTTTGGGATTTTCTGCCTGAGTATTTGGTTTTAACCGTCGATGGACATTTAAATTTGCTGTTCAAATTGGCTGCATTCATATCCTATGCTTTAAAAACACGTATTCAATTTGCCACTCACAATGTTGAATAATTTTTATTCTCTTATATGTTAAGAATTTAGTGACTATTATCTCTGTAATCAGGGAGTTCTCTAAATGAGCCCATTTTAGTAGTGTTTAAGTGTATCATGTCATGTGGTTTTACCATATGACAAAGTAATGTTCGCACAATTATATTGTAACCTAGATTAAATAAATTAATTTTTAAATCTAGAGCCCTTCTTCATTCGTGCCAAGAGTCAATTTCTTGCTACTGTTTCAAATAGGCTGGCTTAATGTTATCTAGGAGATATTTGCACTGCTGAGATGTTTATTTCTTTATGATTCCTACCTGTTGAATGATTATGTGTTGAGATATAAAAAAATTGAACAATGTACTGACCGATAAATCTATCATAACTTTTTGGAATGAAAAATGGAATGATAAATCCTTGATATAGCAAAAAATTAAATGACATGAAAACAGAATCACAGCGTAAATACTGCAATGTGTAGAAACAATAAAGTCATTGGCTATGTCTGCATTGATCAATATGTAATATTCCATGACTTTTGTAACATTAACGTAACGGAATCTACCTTTGCCTTCAAGCTTGCCGAAAAGGGATTTTTTTTCCATGTTATCTTGTGAACACGATAACTCAAGTAATTTTGATCTGAATTTAACAAGCGTGGGATATGTTGTAAGGATAGTGAAAATTTCGGCCGAGTTCGTAGATGGGCTTTCAAGCTCAAAGGGGGTACAAATGGTGAGGAGTGGAAATTTTCATTTTCCCATAATTCCCTTACGATTCGAGATAGAAAGAAAATTCAAATTAGGCGAATTATTGCATTATCATACCAAAAATGTTTGTATTGAAACTTTTTCGATAGCTACAATTGCTTAGAAGTTATGATCTTAAAAGTGATTTTCCCTCCCTTTCCCTCCTCTCCCCCTAACTTAAAGAACGTTTTAATCTAAGCATGTTACCCCTTGTTTGAAAGATCTCGTCATTGCAGTCTCTTCCCGCCGCTTTCATTCTTGCATCTCCAATCCTTATGAGAATAGAGTACGAAATGTTCTTTTCCTTATTATTATTAATAGAGACGTATATGTATAACGCTTTAGCCCGTGTTATATTGTAAACACGATAACTAGAGTAATTTTGATTAGATTTTAACTGGTGAGGGATATTTTGTAAGGACGGTGAAAATCTCGGCCGAGTTCGCAGATGGGCTAACCAGCTGAAAGGGGGTGGAAATGGTGAGGGACTGAAAATTTCATTTTCCCATAATTCCCTTACGATTGAAGATAGAAAGAAAATTCAAATTAGGCGAATTATTGCTTTATTACAACAAACAACTTTTGTATTGAAACTTTTTTGTTAGCCACAATTTCTTATAAGTTATGAGCTAAAAAGCCACTTTCAATCCTCTCCGGAACTTATCATTTCCCCATAGCTCTGTTACGACTAAAGATAGAAAAAAATTTCAATTAGGCGAATTATCACTTTATGATAACGAACAAATTTTATACTAAAAGTGTTTTTGCCTGCTAGAATTGCTTATAAGTTATGAGCTGAAAAGAGATATTCAATACCCCACCACAATTTATCATTTCCCATAGCTCCGTCACGATTGAAGATAGAAAGAAAATTTCAATTAGGGAAATTATCACCTTATCATAACAAACTACTTTCATACTGAAACATTTTTGACAGCAAGAATTACTTAGAAGTTATGAGTTCCCATCAGACGCATTCACTTTCAATTTTTATACAGTAAACAAGTTGATACGTGGCTTTGCTCCGAATTAAAATGTTTTCATGTTTAATAATTTTAATGTAAAAATTACTATTGTATAAATATTATAATACGCAAATTCCTTTTCTGATTTAAAAAGTTTTTAATTAAAATGAGAATATCAATTGAACCAGACAATTTTTAAAAACAGCCGTTTTCTTCATACATTATTATTTGCTATATATGGACTTCAAATTTTGTTAACAATTACTAAAGTAAATGAAAGGTTTTAATGAATATTTTGAAAAGATTAAGTTAACTATTTAATTTTTCATAAATTTAAAGCGTGAAAATAAATCCATAGTTGGTACAGATATAAATTGTTAATCGTCTACTTTTAAAATTTTCTTTTAGCATTCTTCCTTCTGGAAACAGTTCTTCGTATTATTCTTGTTCTTCAACACGAATATTGTTACGAATTAAATTTAAAATTAATTTTGAAAAAATATTAAAATGAGAAAAACAAATTTTTAAAAGTGAAAGATATAGCGGAAAAACGCCTTGCTTAGTTTTTAATTAAGTGAAATTTTAAGCAACTTTTAGTCTTTGAAAAGTTGAAAGTGACTTTCTCTTTTCTTAAATAAAAAGTGGGCAAAGTTTTGTTGAAATCAGTCCATTGGTTTAGGAGGAGATCTGGAACATACATGCATAGCCACAATGACTTTTATTTAAATTAAGATAATTATTAGATAATTATAAGATTAAAATTGCTGGCAAATAGTATGAGCCATGAAAAAGTTTTTAGTGAAGATTTTGTCACAATTAATTATTTATTTTTAAATAGTTAATAGTAAATAGTTAATTTTAATTTATCAATCAGTTAATTTTAATAGTTAATTTGATAATTAGTTAATTTGACAGATTACTTTAATTTGATATATAACAAACCAAATTTGGCGACACCTAGATTTGTTTAATAAATTCAATATATAATAGCCAAAAACGATAGATATTTAAATAAGAATTCCCTTTATCCTTTTTGATATTGAAAAATATCTCCTTAACTTTAAAATTGTTTTGGGATTTTCTGCCTGAGTATTTGGTTTTAACCTTCGATGGAGATTTAAATTTATTGTTCAAATTGGCTGCATTCATATCCTATGCTTTAAACACACATAGTCCATTTGCCACTCACAATGCTTAATAATTTTTATTCCCTTATATGTTAAGAATTCAGTGACTGGTATCTCTGTAACCAGGGAGTTCTCTAAATGAGCCCATTTTAGTAATGTTTAAGTGTTTCATGTCATGTGATTTTACCATATGACCAAGTAATGTTAGCACAATTATATTGTAACTTAGATTAAAGAATAGTCTTTCTTCATTCGTTTCAAGAGTCAATTTCTTGTTCCTGTTTCAGATAGGCTGGCTTAATGTTATCTAGGAGATATTTGCACTGCTGGGATGTTTATTTCTTTATTATTCCTACCTCTTGAATGATTATGTGCTGATATAGAAAAAATGGACCAATGTACTGACCGATAAATCTAGAATAACCTTTTGAAATGAAAAATGGAATGATAAAACCTTTATATAGTAAAAATTTAAATGTCATGAAAACAGAATCACAGCGTGAATATTGCAATGTGTAGAAACAATAAAGTCATTGGCTATGTCTGTATTGACCAATATGTAATATTTTATTACTTTCGTAATATTAGAGTAAAGAAATCTATCTACCTTTTCCCTCAAGCTTGCCGAAAAGGGATTTTTTTTTCATATCCTAGCTATGCTTAATTCAGAATTAATACATATGTACACTATTACTTTAATATACGTACTTGAAACAGATGAAAGAACTTAACCACACAAATGAATGTGAGAAAATAAGAGAAAGATAATATTGAATAAATAATTTTAACTAATGTTGTTTGGTATTTTAATTATAATTTTGAATTAATTGAATCCCATAATTTAGAGCTTTGTTGGAAAAGCAGAGTTGTCCACAAATTCCTGAATTGTACTTTAATATCTTTCTTGATAATTGTGTTTGTAAACAAATTTTGTACTCAGAAAAATTCATGAATGTCCTAAATTTAAACGAATTTCCATTCATTGAATTAAAATATATCATGAAATTAGTTCGGTTTCTAGTTAAATAAAAACTAAATCAATGTGGGAGCTTAAATCCATTAGCCTGAGTATGAAAAAAAATTTTTTTGACTGTGAATATCGACCTTTTTATATAAACATTAACATCTTTTAAGTTAAAGCATCAGTAAAAGCTTTTTAATCTTTAAATTGCATGCTAGACATCATTAGAGTAGATTCTGATTTGATAACCGATGCGCGCAAGACTCAACTGAATTAATGGTGCAACTGTTGTTGCAGCCATGAACACTGTCGAAAAAATACTGCAAATAAACCAACTGTATAACATGTAAGGAAAGTAACATTTGAGATTTTGAGGAAGAAGCAATAAAGTTGTTTTCCCATCTTTTCCGTCTCTCTGGGGGGCAGCGCGAGTACGTGGATGAGAAGCCGACGGATAAGTAAGTGTGGCATCGCTTCCCCGGAGGTGTCGTGGCCGGTGATGGCCGCTAGAACTCCAACTTCAGTGCCCGAGTTGCTGACGAGGCGCTATTCAGATTTTACTGCACGGCTTGGTTCAAGGTCGGGGTGGTTTCCATGCATTCCCGTCATTTCCAGAACAGGCAGGTAATACATGAAAAAACCCATTTTGTAGTTCTTATGGCGATCGTCTCTCACGCATTCAGTGATTGAATAAGCTAGGAGAGTAGTAAAACTATCTCGCTGGTGATTAGAGGAGAGGAAGGGTATTTTCATGGGAGTGAGGGATGTGACTAGCTAATAATTTAATGGAACGGCGCTTGTAGCAAACCGTAAAAGGAAGAGTAAATAATTCTGCTAGCATATCATCTATACTTCAAATTAAGAATTTTCTAACTGGACAAACCACCCAATAAATCTAAGACATTTAAAATACTT
>BGPR01021791.1:0-24924 GCA_013235015.1 Araneus ventricosus
AATAAAATTCATGACCCATAACGAAACCGTGGTTAATCCAGGAAAGGAAAGGCAACCTTGAACACTCTGGCCCAACATAAACAAACGGTGGAAAAATAAAAAACCCGCGTAAGTCACGAGGAGGAAAAGGAAATAAATTAGGTCAGCGTGATGTCTAAAAGTGTCATAATTCATGCGTTTAGAAATGCCCTGCTTTTTTGGAAAATATTGCCACAAATGTTATAAATTAAATCATTTTGCAAACTGTTTGCAGAAATAAAAGATAAACCAAGTAGGATAATGCTGTTAATGCAGAAAATTACGAAATCGAAAGTAACGAAATAAAATTAGATCTGGTTGTTGATGGAATTAATTTGCGGGAAGGAAAATATATGCATTAACAAATGAAAACACCGTAAAATAGATAATGGGAGCAGAAGTTAATATTCTTCCACCCTGCAAATTCAATATCGTTAAAAGAAAGGGAAGTCAAGAAGAAAACGAATAAAGCCTTTAAGTCGTATACAGGACATCTGCTTGAATGTTTTTTTTAGGAACTTGTGAATTCTTTGCACATATGGCGATAAAGCTGAAGTCTTAGAATTTTATATTGTAAAACAAAAATTCAAGTGTTTTAATAGGCTTGGATTCCTTCTGAAAAACTAGGATTTGTAAATAGAAATAAATTGATTTCAGTGATAGAAATGTAGATTTTTAAAAATGTATAATGATACTGGTACTCTTGGTAAATTAGTGTATACATATGATATTGGCTGATAATGCAGTGCCTAGAATTTCTGCACCTAGAGTAATACCTGTATCGTTAAAAGAAAAGGTTAAGGCTGAGATAGAGACATGAACGAGTACTCGAAAAGGGTCACTGAACCAACAGACTGTCTTATCCTATAGTGGTAGTACAGAAACCAACAAGGAAGTTAGGATTGTATGATCCTGGGGAGGCTTGAATAAATACATAAAAGGCAACACCATCCACCCCACACATATCAAAAGCCTTTCTCTGAACCAGAAGGAGCCAAATTTCAGTCTTTTAGATGCATCTTGTGCATTTTCAGATTCCATTGACAGAAGAGAGCTCCTAAGCTATGTACATTGCAACACCTTGTGAGGTATAACTTGTAGATTGCCATATGGTCCAACGAGCTCCCCTGAAGTGTATCAAAAAAATAATTGAAAACATATTTAATGGTATCAATGGAATCCTAATTTACATTACGATATATTCTGTATATGGTAAAACTTCGGAAGAACATGAGCAAATTAAAATCTGTTCTAGATAGAGCTCGAAAATAGGTTTAATAAAGTTATATCAAAGATAAAAAGTAAAATTAGAGGGAATTGTTAAATATTTAGGTTTGATCTTGTCAAAAAATGGCTCCACTATAAATGAAGACAAAGTTCAAGCTTTAATTGAAAGAAACACATCAAGAACAAGGCTGAAATACAAAGATTTTGGGATATTACATTTTTAGCTAAATTTTATACCAAATTTATCTAATAGAACAGAATTTGAGAAAGTTATTAGAAAAAACATAGAATTTGTGTGGAGTGCAACACAAAGGTTTTTTTGAAGACTTAAAAAAATGTGTTACAAACGCACCTTGTCTTCATTCTTTTATACAAAGATAAAATGTCAATAATTTCTAGCTGATGCTAGCAATATAGCCTTAGAGAGTTTTTGTTAGTCAAGAGGACCACATCCTATTGTATGCTATCTTCTTCATTAACTGAACACACAACAAAGGTATAGTCAAATATGAGAACTGTGTTAGCCTATTGTCATAGGTTGAAAAAATTCCATTATATATATATGAACAAACAACGAAACTGATCACAAGCCTTGATAGGTTTATTCTACAAAACCAATGGATAAGCTTATCACCAAGGCTAGCTATGTATGGTCTTAAATTATTAAATACAATTACAACTAAGACACTGTTCCAGGTAAAAAATCATACGTTGCAGACGTCTATCAAGAAATCCTAAAATGCTCATGAAGATACGAGTCTTTTGGAAGCTGGACTAAAAGCTAGTCGTCCACACAGTTTTAACAAGCTTCTGGATAGAGAAATTTTAAGAAAAGCCACTAAAGATGATCCCCTGTGCTGAGTCTAATTAGAAATTATATAGTTAGATTAGTTGGCGGCAAATTTCAAAGAAGTTTTGAGAAAGCTAAACCTTTTTTGGGATAAAGGCAGAATTGCATTGCTACAATGAATTGACTTTCTTTAGAAATTAGATTTGCCGTCCCAACCCAAAATGAAAGAAGAGATTTTTAGCAGAATCTACATTCACTCAAGGGAATAACTATTGCATTGTATTATAAAGCAGCTAGAAATGTATATTGGCCCAACTTTTGTGAGGATATCAAGAATTTCTGTTAATTCTGTTCAATATGTCAAATAACACCAGCGAGCCAAGTGAAGGAAACACTGCATACTCCCACAGAGTACCTCACCCCATGGGAAGAAGTTTTCATTGGATTTTATGTATCTACAGAAACAGTGATTATTTACTATGCAGATGATTACTCATTGAAATACATGAAATTAAGAACTAATTAAAGACAGCTGAGCTGGTGATAAGTGCACTGAAGCAAATATTTCTGGATAACATGGTATTCCACTAGATTACATTCAGATAATGGTCCATGCCGTCTTGCCACAGTAAGCAATTTGTCAATTTCACTAAAACATATGATATTGAGCATGTAACCTCCTCACCCAAGTATCCAGAAAGTCAAATGGAACTGGTCGAAAGAGCCAATAGAACAATGAAAGCAATTTTGAATAAAGTAATTAAGTGTGGAGATCCTAATCTGATGTATTGGAGTACACTATCAATCAAAATTCAACTTGTCTTTCACCTGCTGAAATGTTGATGGGAGAGTATTGACAGCAATTACCGACAAAATTATCTCTGTTAAAGCCAATTTACCGAGATAACTGCAAAAAAGGTTAAACCAGGGCAAGCAGAAAGGTGTATTATGATAAGACAGCAGTAAAATTGTCACCTCTGAAGCCGAAGCAACCTGTTTACGTCCAGATGGGCCATGAGATTACACCCGAACAGTCCAAAAAACTGGACACAACACGTTCATATCTCGTTAAAACATCTGAGGGAAGTGAGTTGAGAAGAAATAGGATTCATTTAAGACCAGATCAGAATCCAAACAATAGTCCAGAGATTTGTCATAAACAAATTAACCTGAACGCCCAGATGATATGAATAAAATAGCTGGAGAGACTAGAATGTACGCAAAACAAACTGAGTCACCGCAAAAAACGAACTGTGCCAGAAACTTACCTAATGGTGTCTCGACCTCTAAGCGTGAAAAACGCATCATAAGGAAACCTACTAGGTTTCAAGACTATGTGTGAACTTTCATGAACACTATTACATAATTTTAAGTGTCTTAAATAAATCCTTTATTAGTTGCACATAAAATTATAGTGTTTAATTCTTTTCTTTTTATTTCAGGAAATTTGAATTTTTATTTACTGCATTTTAAAATGTTTAGAAATTCTTAAAACTTAAAGTTGTTTCATAATATGTAATGTGCTATTTTGAATTTTATATGTCTGTTAGTGATTGCATATTTTCATTGAAATTCATTGTGTAATTTTAATTTCACTTTGTAAAAAAAAGGGCGTGTAACATAGTAGTTGTATTAATAACTGTAGCTAACTGTGTTATATATCTGTAACCGTAACTGTGTGTACGCGGGATTCGGTCATGTAGTAAAAAGATGTACGGCGCTATTCACCAAACAGCGTGTTAGCATCGGAATCGAGTAATCTGTGACCGAGCGTTGATTCTGGATTTTGTGAAATTCTTATTCCCGAACAAGAGTTACTCGATCTCTCGGTATCGGAGCCTACGTAGGACACGCCCCACTCTGTGACGTAGGGTACCAGTTAATCCTGCCTCCATCATTTTCAAAGTAGATTTGCATTGGTCCAAATATGTCACATGATTATCAGCTGATTTTAGCGCCTTCTAATGTTTGTTTTGACTGTCATGCAACTTTTGAATATTTTTGTTGCCTGAATTTAGGATTCTCGAAATAAAATTTTTAAATAAATGTTATTCTTATCCATATGTTTTGAGCACATATGGATAAGATTCGATTTTCAGATGTTAGTATAATTGTATCGAAATGGAGATTTATAGTGACAATCCTATATAAATACTTGTATATTTCTGTATCTTACTGCTCATGTGTAAACAAAAATCAGACTAAACGTTTCTGAAAAATGGAAGAATTTTTATGAACACCAATACCTAATAAAACAAATAATCATTCAATCCATTTATTATTAATAAAATGCTATTGCGCTAGAGATATTTTTTGTAAGAACTTCCTTCTCTCTTTATTTTAAAAAAATTAACACAAGTATTTTATTACATTTACATATTTAAAACTTGTTACTTGTTGTAAACATTGAATTTAGCAAATTTTGATTTTCAACTGAATGAATTACTGACTAGTAACTGTTCAGAATATAAACATAATAGTCTTGACAAATCCAAATAAGAGTAATGAAATAAATTATTGATATTATTTGTAAGTATTTTAGAATTAATATTATCTTTACATGAAATGTATACTTAATTGATGGATTTCAGATATTTTAAACTGTCCAAATAATCAGATAGATAGCAATTGTTTTAAACATTTCTATCACAATTAAAATGCAGATTTGCTTTTCTCAATATCTTCATTATTTGAGAATAAAATGAGGTATTCATTTTTTGATAAGTTGGTATTAACATTCTATTAGTACCTGCATAATATCTGCTGTGTTTCATAGCAAATAAATTGCTATGACACACAGCATGCTTCAAGTTTATATTCATTAACAAGAGTAATTTAATGTTCTTTACTACTTATTTTATTATTACAACTCGTTACTTTATGAATTCAATAAACAAAATTTAAAAAGAAATTAACAAACATACAACAGTTGTTAAAATATAGCAATTTTCTTGGTTTTACCAACAAATTGTTAGAATATTTTTTATTTTGTGTACTTTAATAAGCAGAGCATTAGAGGCCTACATTTAAAATATAAGGGGAAGGAAACTCAGAATGAAATGTTGCTACAAATAAAATGACTTTTATGTTAATAAGTTATTTTGACTTAACAAAAAAATTATATCAATAATTTAAAACTATTTCAAGGATTCTTTTCCTGCCAGTTTTCCAATAACAGTCTTTTTATTTTCGTTCAAGTAAAAACATTTAATTTCATATAGATTTGTATAAATAAAGAAAAAGAAGTCATCTTATAAATTTTTTCATACAAATATGTGAATTTATTTTCTGATTTTCAATTAAAGTTCATGGTTACTTAACATCACAGATAAGAATATTACATCGAAAGGGACAATGGTTTATTATGGTCTTATTGCATAGAATTATATAAAACTTTATATTATTATGGGCCCACTTTCATCTGAATATTTTATTCAAAATGCAAAAAATAATGTTTATAATTCAGCTATTTTGACAAATTTACCGAAACAAGTTGGCAAAAAAAAAGCTTCTACCAGTCAAGTAAGTACATTAGCACAATTTACAATAATTTATAATTCTGAATAAGATTTATGAGTCCTATTGCCTATCAAAAGGATTTTCAATAACTGATTGATGAAATATATAAAATAAGCTGCATAGATCAAAAGAAATTTTAAATCTTTAAATGATGTAAAAGATAAGTGCCAAAGCAAATTAATATGAATTGATTTCTCTGTATCATTCAACTATATACAGAGTTATATATAAATTTATAAAACTCTTTATTATGCATTCAAATTTCTTTATAAAAATTTCCAACTTCACTTATTATAAACACAAATGTTAGGCAACTTTTTCCAGTGAAATAAATACTCGATAAATTCTATAAGGAAACAACAAAAGGAATAACTTTGCAGTATATTTAATAAATAAAGATAACTATATAAGCTTACAAACATACCACCAAACAAAGCTTTTGGTAAACACAAAGGCAGTTTTCTGGATGCAGAACAGAGTATTAAGTACTACCTAAGACAGCTATTATTCTGATATTTTTTGACACAACTCAGAAACACATCTCTACTCTGATAACTATTAACCAGGATATGTTTTTAAAATATTACATCCTGAAAAATCATGGTCATGGTGTTATTGCATAGAATAGCAATGAAACTTTATATTATTTTGAGACAACTTGTGTCTGAATATTTGAATCAAAATGCGAAAATAATATTTATAGTTCAGATATTTTTACAAGTTGACAAAAAAAAAACTTATACCAGCCAAATAAGTATATTAACACAATTAACAATATACTTTTATTTCATTTATAATTTTGAATAACATTTTAAGTCTTATTGCATATATCAAAATGTTTTTCTGCAACTGTTAAATGGCTCACATGAATGCAGTGTTGATGAATGACTTATAGGAAATATCAACATAAAATACAGAGACTGAAAGACATTTAAAATCTTTAATACTGTAAAGATTTGTCAAAGCAAAGTAAGCTAAACTAATATTTCTGTAAAACAAAACTATATACAGAAGAATACATTAATTTATAAAAATGTTTATTATGCATTCAAATTTCTTTATGGAAACATAACTTCAC
The DNA here is from genome assembly GCA_013235015.1 of Araneus ventricosus. Taxonomy (NCBI): domain Eukaryota; kingdom Metazoa; phylum Arthropoda; class Arachnida; order Araneae; family Araneidae; genus Araneus; species Araneus ventricosus. The sequence continues at coordinate 6,633 of BGPR01021791.1, forward strand.
ATATTTAGAAACAAGAAAGTTAAGCAATTTTTTTCCACAGAAATAACTGCTATAAATTTTAATTAAATTTTATAACGAACAATATTAGTCAACTCTGCAGTATATTTAATAAATAATGGTAAATATATAAATTTAGAAACATGCAAAAAAACAAAGCTATATTACAAAGACAATTTGCCTGATTCGTAACCAAGTATATAAAATACTGCCGTATGCATATCAAAAGTATTAAAAACTTATTATCATACACATGGTATTTTGGCAAATTCATAAAAAGTTTCCATTACACAAAAGAAATAATTTATACAGTTTTCAAGATGTAAGAATTCTGAATATTTTAAATTTAGCTGACCAATAAGAGATTTGCATCTTTTGAAATAAAAATCATATAGCTCATAAAACAAAATAAACAATTCAGCAAATTTAATAAGTTAGAAAGAGGTAGTTCTTAATAATAGATGAGTGTATATCAATGCATAGGCTGAAACTTTTTTATACTGCTGTGAATTTTTACAATGATTCATTAATATAATTTTGAATTAGATTTTAAGAGTCCTACAGCGTATCAAAATATTTTTCTGCAAGTCTTTAATGGTTAACATACATCAAATAGCTTCTTAATACCCAGAATGTAAAAACGAAAATACAGTATTGATGAATAAAGTGTACAAATTATCAGTATAAGCTGCATATATTTACAGAAATTTAAATTCTTTAATACTGTAAAAAAATATAAAAAATCATGTTAAAGCACACTTAATTTCTCTGTAAAATGCAATTGTATACCAAAGGATTAATTCAAACCATGTTCTTGAGGAAATTTCCAACTTCATACATTTGTAAATAAAAATATGAAGCACATTTTTCCCACTAAAAATAACTTCTATATATTGTAACAAAATCCAATAATGAACTATATAATACATTACTCTATAGTATATTTAATAAATGAAAATCAGTAATATTAACTTGGAAAAACACCACAGAACAAAGCTTTATTAAATACAAAGACAATTTTCTGGATGTCTTCCAGAGTTAATGAATACTGTCTCCATGCAGATAAAAAATGTTCTAAACAAGAAGTATTTTGAAGCATAAAAGTGTTATCAAAGAAGGAATGCACCTTGTATTTTCATAAAAAAAAATTCTTTTGAAAAATATAATACTCTTTTCCATTGTATAAAACATAATTAAACATAGAGTCCATCATTGTAAAAAATATGGATATTTTAAACTTATCTGACCAATAAAAGATTTGCTTCTTTTAAAATAAAAATCAATATAGAACATAAAACAAAACTGTGCAACACTGCAAATTAAATACATAAGAAAGAGGTCGAGATTAGTGATACAGAGTGGCTAAATAGGATTATACGAGAATGTGTAGCTGAAATATTTATATTCTGCTGTGTATTTTTATAATTATTCAACAATATAATTTTGTATTGGATTTTAAGAGTGCTACTGCATATTGAAATGTTTTCGTAACTGTTGAATAGTTCAGATATATCAAAATAATTTATTAATACTCAGAGCTCAAAACACAATAATGCAGCATTAATGGACATAGGGGATAAAATTTCAATATAAGCTGTATAACTTGATAAAGAAATCTAAAGTCTTAAATACTGCAAAAACTAATTGCTTAAACACAGTAATATGAACTAATTTCTTTGTAAAATTCAATTTTATAGAAATAAATGCATTAACTTATGAAACTGTTAATTACACAATCAAATATAAATATTTTCCTTATGGAAAATTTAATTTTTCTTTTTCCACTGAAGTAAGTGTTATATTACCTAGCTTGCAAAATAAATAAAATTATGCATTTAAATTTATCAGAACAATAAGAGATTTATATTCTTAGTAGTAAAAATCATATACGATAAATTTAATAAACAAGGTTTGATAGTATACACTTGGAAACACAGTGCAGAAAAAAGCTTCATTAAAAATAAAGTCAATTTTCTGAATGCATCACCGGGCACAGTGGAAAGATTCATTTTATTTATGGTAAATATGTGTAATTAAATCTACCTGAACAATAAACAGCTTGCATTCATTGGAGTATACAGTAAATAACCTAAAATTAATTGTCCATCTTTCTTGAACACATCAGTTCATTACTCATGAAATAATTATGTGTCAGCCATGATCATTGCTGATAATTGTACACTGAAAGTATAAAAATTAGCTTGTATTGTTGAAACCGACAAATACTAGATAATCCTCTCGAAATCGAGATTTTCTCTTCCAGGATAAAAAGCATGAAATATATTTAAAGCATACTTATTGAAAAGGAAGAGCCAAAAAATAGTAGTGAAAAGGAGTTTTCTCCACTTTACATACAAAAAACTACACTATTTGTCATGCTAAATACCAAAATATTCTTCCAGATTGTTTTTCTCCAAAAATACTACTTTTACAAGGCATGCAAAAATCCAAAACATTGAACCAGAACAATTTTTCATTCAACTGCACATGCACACAATGTTTCAATAATATAATTTTCAATTAGATTTTAAGAGTCCTACAGCATATTAAAATATTTTTCTGCAAGTCTTTAATGGTTCACATACATAAAAATAGTTTATGAATACCCAGACTTTTAAAACGAAAATACAGCATTGATTAATAAAGTGTATAAAATATTGATATAAGCTGCGTAGATTGACAGAAATTTTAGTTATTTAATACTGTAAAAAAAATGATAAAGCACTCTAGTTTCTATGTAAAATGCAACTGTATACCAATGAATGAATTAATTTATACTGTTTAATATGCACTCAAACAATATTTTTAAGGAAATTTCCAACTTCACACATTCACAAATAAAAATATGATGCACTTTATTTTAACCACTAAAAATAATTACTATTCTAACAAAATCCCATAAAGAACTATATAACGAATAACTCTACAGTACATTTAATAATTGAGGATCAATATATTAACTTGGAAATACACCACAGAACAAAGCTTTATTAAATACAAAGACAATTTTCTGGATGCCTTTCCGAGTATACTGCCTCAATACATATCAAAAGTGTTATATTATTTACAAAGAAGGAATACACCTCGTAATTTCAAGAAAACAATCGTTTGCAAAATATAAGGCTTTTACATTATGTATAAGACATAATTTAAGATACTGTCCATCATGTAAAAAGCATGGATATTTTAAATTTATCTAACCAATAAGAGAGTTACTTCTTTTAAAATAAAAATCAACATGGCACATAAAACAACTAAACAGTACAACACAGCAAATTTAATGAGTAAGGAAGAGATATTTATTAGTTATATAGAGTGGCCAAGATGGAATAATGTTAGAGAATGCAATTTTGATAGCAAAGTTGGATAACATAATATAAAACTACTTCTCATCAATCTAAACACAGCTTTAAAATATAAAAATATGAGCATTTTAAATTTATTTGAGCAATCAAAGATTTGCATTCTTGTAGTAAAAATCTTATAGGAAATAAAACATCATGCATTACAATACATATAATAGACAGGGATCAATATTTTAAACTTGGAAACACACTGCAGAAAAAAGCTTCATTAAATATAAAGTCAATTTTCTGAATGCATCACCAGGTACAGTAAAGACATTATACTTTTTTTTAGTTAATATGTGTATTTAATTTACCTGAACAATAATCAGTTTGCATTCTAAAAATGACAGCAATCCAGGATAAATATTAATAACATGAAATACATCTTGAAACAAAATTTAGCGGCAAGAAGTTATTATTCTTCACTTACTTATTAGTTAGGCTAAACACCAAAATATTCCTCAGATTGATTTTTCTCCAAAAAAAAAAAAAATACTCTTACAAGCGAAGCAAAAATCCAAAACTTTGAGCCAGAACGATTTTTCATTCTACTGGCACATGCGGACAAACGCATATTGAACTCGATCCCCCGATAACTCGCCAATTTCTGGGATTGAAAAACGGGGGAAAAAGGCGCCCGACAATCCGCTGTTTTGGCATGGAGAATAAGAAATCGGAGTGCTGACACGAGTGTCAGTGTCAACACGAGTTGGTGAATAGCGCCGGTAAACAACTGCCCTAAAGAAGTCCTCATAATAAAATAAGTTAATCTCCAATGGCGTAATCCTTTTGAGTGATTAAAAGAACCCAATATATAGTTGTCTCAATATGAAGGCACTATGTGATAGATATGGCTGTAAACACTTAGCGTTTCTCAAGAAATCTGATATTTCATGTCACCTAAGTGTTTATTTTATTTTTTTATACAGACATATTTGAACTTTATCAAGCTTTGCACCCCTTTGTATCATTAGAGGTAAATCCAGTCGCCTTTTTGTGCTGCAACAAACTTGAACGAATAACTGTGACCGTGGCAAGTGCATGCTGAAAACAAAAGAACAGTGTCGTGGATGGAGCGAGTTTTGAATGAATTCAGAATAAGAAAATTGCACGGTAGTGTATTCTTTGATAGCTAATTAAATAGGTAAATTATTACTTTTTTATTTAATGAATTTCTTTTTTTTAATCTTTTAAGAAATGTTTCAAAGTAGATGATCAAGATAAAATATATGATTACATTTTCCGATACACACATGAATGTAGGAATATAGTGTTACAGTCTAACCCTAGTATTAAGAACCAGGCATATAAACAATCCGTCAGTTTTAACGAAATTTTCAAAAGGTCCATCCTGAACTCCTGTGCCAATATTGTGTTTTCAAATAATTCTGAAGATCTAAGGGAAGGAATTCGGATAGAACGAACCAAAGTTTCCATTTTCAATCTTAGTTTCAGCTCTTAAACGAAAAGTCACTACATTTTTCTCATACTTTAGAGAAATAAATTTTAGTACAATGAATTAACTGTTTAATTTTTAATAAAAAATTTTTTTTAAACTTATTATTGTCTATTACTAATTGCAATTCAGTGCAATTATTTCATTCAATAGAGAAATGCATTTAAGGATTATTTAGTGTAGCCAGTATAGAAAAATTTGGATATAGTGAACCCTCGGTTATAGAAAAATAATGGATCCTTCCGTTGAGTTTTTTTTTTAAATGGAGTTTGTTGGGTTTTTTTTTAATTGTTTAAATTATTTTTTGAATTTTAATCAGGAATTATCTGCATTTAAGAAAAGTGAGTTTTAAGGCTTCAAATAATATTTTTTTTTAAAATGAAGACAAAATAATATTTCTACATAGGTATATCTTCTTACAGAGCTAGGGAAAGTGTCAGTTATATAAAAAAAAAAAAAAAATGGAACCCAGAAAGTTATTATTTTTTAAGAATACACTTTGAAAATATATATATACATTTTGGAAAAAATATATCTAGCCATTGTAAATATTTACTTTTTCTGAAAATTCTTATGAGATTATCTTATTTTAAAGGTACACTCTTATTTATTTTTTAGTAGCTTCATTTTTTATATTGGAAGTACCTTTTTTTTTTTTGTCAGATGCCATTTAAGTATTTTTAATGTGTTATTCTTCCTTCTCTTGAATTCATTATGACATGAAATTTTTGTCCAGTTATCTTGCAGAAGATGTAAAGATATCATTCCAGTTCGTTTCTCATGTCTGGAAAATATTTCTGCGAGTTATTAAAGAAAATTATAAATTCAGTGTTAAAAAATGCAGTGATCTGCTTGAGACTGATGTGCATTAATTAATACAGAACAGTTGTAAAATTTTTCTTTTTCTGACCAATCAAAACATTTAATACAATGAATGAATTGAATATTCTCTTGGAGATCAGCGTAATGCAACCAGTGAGGATTTAGAGCATTAAAGTTTTTTGTAGCTCGTGCAATGTTTCTATTTTTCCTCTTCCATATTCTCAGCTAGTTAGCTACATTAAGAAGGTAAAAGCAGAATTCTAAAATAAGTAAGTGTAACATGCATTACTCTACAATGTTATTATGGTATAAGTGTTGAAAAATTTAAAAATTACACTAGCAGATTTTGAGAGTGGAAAAGAAAAGGATGCAGACATTGAATTCAAAGCTTATTAATTAAATACCTGCAAAATATCAGATCCATACAATGTGTGCTGTTTGAAATTTGTTGATCGAAACCGAGCAAATGCTCTTATGAAGAAGGCATGATAAAGTTATCCTAAAATGAAAAATAATTTATTCATGTCATATATTTAGTTTGAGACCAACTCTTAATTTATTTCTTCAATCCACTTTTCTTGGAAAATGATAAAAAAACTACCTTATATTGGTCTTCTTTTTGTGAAGCAAACATCAGTTATTCGATCTTTATTCTTTTTTCTTTCAGTTTAAGAGATAAAATTCTTCAAATATTGAATGCTCCCTCCTTGATAGTTAAATTCTGTAGTGAAAATTCTTCTCCTCATTACAATGCTCATGATACCACACCAAGCTCGATGAACCCAAGGCTAACTCTTTGGCATGGATTTCTGGGATATCTGATGATTTCCTTCACAACTAAGCAAGTAAGTTAAAATTTTTATAGTTAAATAATTAATCTTGCACATAATAATCTCTTGCCATAAAAAATACAAAGAAAAATATTGTTGATAGTTTAAGATATTCTTATCATTGATGTTTAAAAAAATTGTTATTAAACATTTCTAGCTTTATTGATGATTATTCATCAAATTTGAGGCTTAGCAAAATTATCTTGATAGTTGAGTGTCCTTGCCCATTTACTATCTATGTCTATTAGTGTGTAATTAAACTCTTGACTTTGCAATTAAAGCTCTTAAATTTAATATCTTTATTATTATATCTTTTAGGAAACAAATTGTATATGGAATTTGACCTTTTTATATTGAAAAACTTGTCGATATAGTCAACATTAATCAGGATAAAAATAATTTCAATCTATTTAATGTAAAAAATACTTTTATGTAAAATATTATAAAACAGAAAATTCTTTTATTATGTTATGTAATTTTTTCATTAAAATAACATTTTCTGTTGAACCAAATAATTTTTAAATACCAAAGGAACATATTTTCTCTGTCGGATATTGATATTGTTTGGCATTCTAGGTTGTTCAACCGAACAGCTCGAAATGTGCATGCTTAGTAGAAACCTAGTTTTTAATTAATGAAATATAATTAGTAAATTGATTGTTTTGAGAGTTTTCTAAAACCTTATGCTTCATAGTATTTCTGAGCAAAATTCAGAAAATATTTATTCAGTAGTTTGGCTTTCAATAACATATAAAGAAATTGTTATTTCAGTTTTATTTATTTGGATTTAGGATATTCTATTAATCACACATATTCCTTATATATTTTTAGAAAAATGCATTTCTAAGAAATATATCCATATATGTATTAATTTTCAGGAAAATAATGAATCATTATTTTAGAGCAACTATATTTTATAGTTAAGTTGTTTCTTATTTACATGTATTATGCATAATATTATATATAATTTTTTCAAATATTTTAGTTTTCTTCATTTGTAACAATTTTTTTTTTTGAAAGTGATGCCATTTGCATTTTACTTAACTCTTTTGGGGCACGGAAGACAATAAGATGCATTGTTGTACACGTGTGAGTGTAAGGATTGATTAAGCGCTTTAGGAAGCTAAAAGATGGTATTATTAATGTGTTTCAATTCCTAAAAATGAATCTGTGTGTTTTTGCTGTTGTATGGTTTTTATAATAAGCGCTATTCAGCAAGAATGCATAAAAGATGCATCTTTCAGAGTGGTTGAGGAAATAACCCACCATGCTTCAAAGAGTTGAAGGCAAATGTGGCCTTGCATTTGAGAACGTAACATTAAGTTATATACTTCAAGAACAATACATGGTATTTTCCTTTTAACTCCATGGACTTTTTTTTAAATACCATTTAATATCTGTAATATCATTACAGAAATATTTTTTTTAATATTTATTTTACATGTTAAGAATTATAAATCATTTTTTATATTCTGTGTAATATTTGTAAAAATAGTGATAACTGTTTTTGTGCTTTAGTTTTATCTGTTGACAAACTGTACAGCTGTAGTGTGAATAACATTCAATTGTAGAAATGAATTCTAGTTTATTTGATTTTCTTGCAGAGAAAATTTCTAGTTTATAGAGCTAATATCTAGTAACTTAAAAAACTTTCATGCAATTAATTTTAATGTGTTTAGTTTGTTAATAATTAGATGCCTATACTCCTTAAAAGTCTATTTATTTATATATACATTTTTTTACAGTTGATGCTGGATAATCATTTATGTCCACATAAATATTATTTGCATATAATTAGGTGTGGAATTGTTATAGCATTTAGATAGATTTTTTTATGAGCTTTCTGTAAATATACTGTGTTTAAATACATAATTTTAAACAGAGATATGATTTTGAAAATTATAAAGTATTTAAAAAACATCCTAATATAATCCATAGATTACTATTGATTTCACGTATAAATTTTATATCTAAATATAATTTATATAATGTGTTTTTGTAACTAAAATTGGCCTTGGTAACATTATAATTAAGTATGATTATGCAGTGCTCTCCTTTCATCATTAATGAATTATTTTCAATTTTGTTTTTTAAGCCTGAAATATCAAAAACCCATTTATCCTTTAAGAACATCTAAAGCACACAACACGCCAGTTATTTGTCCTTAATACATCACTTAAAGTATTCAGAATTTTGAAAAAATCCAGCATAGTATTTTTATACTTTTATTACAACATAAAAATACATCTTTACATAAATTCACTGTAGTACAACCAAGTATTACACTTCCTACAATAACAACCAAGATGACGAATCTTATAAAAATGCTTAAAAAATCTTATAAAATGAAAAAGAATCGAACTGATGATAAATTACAGAATAATAACTTACTAGGGGGTTACACCCCTACTCGCTCTGCTCGTCAACCCCCAAGAATCGCGTAATTCTTTTGGGATCACTATGTGATCCCAGCTCGCTTCGCTCGCTGTACAGTTATTAGTGCCTGCTAGTAACAGGAAATTATAAATACATTAATTACTAAAATTAAATTTAAATTATTTGAATAGTATGAAGTTCTAACTAAATTCTTTTTTAAAAACTAAACTTTTAATTACTAAAAGCTAAATAATCAAATTATATAATTAAAATTTTACCTTTATACCATATATATGTAAATGTTAAAAAGAAATTTGAATGCTAAAATGTATGATAAGATGTTTACAAATAAAAATGTTTTTCATCATTCAGAAATCAGGCACTTAAAACCTCTTGGTACACACAATTGAATGTTTTTTTAACAGTTTCATTAGCCGTGACTTCATTCGAACAAACTTTTAAATATCCACTCTTCTCAATGACTTGTTGCTCAGCAAAGCTTCGCCACATGTATGCACACTCTCTGCAATAATTATTTAGCCAAGAAAGATATAACTTTTCTCGCTGGGTAGATATTTATGTGTTAAAACCTCAGAAAATTTAAGTTTTCGAAAGATGAGTTAACGAATTTCACAAACTTTTTGCTTAAAAAGGACACTTTTAAGTGACAAATGGCTCTAAATATGTTCAGATTAACTATTTAGAATTATAACCCATAATAAATATTTATTTTTACCTTCATAGCATTAACAAAGTAGCCTTTTTTCAAAATTTAAAAAAAATTCTAAAATTCTTACTTTTGATACCAAAATTTTAAACATGCTTTTTTTTCACAGAAATAATCATGAAAAAATTTCCGCTACATGGATAAAAGAACTGAACTTCTTTCCATACACAGAAACGCTGACTCTATTCTGTACATTGAGATTGGATTGTCTTAGGAAAGATTCCTTAACAGTTTCAGTTGTTCAACAGTTCTCTTTTTCAACAATTTCGATTTGTAATTGAATCTGCTCGACTTAAAATTACTTTGAAAAATTTCGTTGTCTCGGATCAAATCAAGCTACAATCCTCGAATCGATGTAAACAAAACAAACTTGCAGCTGTTCCGAAACAATGATTAAGAAATTCGATCCTTTTCTGTCACCACGTAAGAGAATTATATATATAGATTATAAGTACCTAATAAAGATGATCAGACCTGCACATGGGTTAAAAGCTTAAAATAAATTTGAAGAGAAAGAAGATAAATGTGTTACAATTAAATTTAAAATTATTATACTATATTTTCATGAAATCAAAATGTAACTCACTAGAGTGTATAAATGTTATTGGTGTAAAGGCAGTTTTAAATACATTAAGAAAGTGTCTGAATTTTTAACTACTACATTTATACTCAATTGCACAAATCATTAGAAAATTACCTTTAAAAAAATGAAAAACTTACAATTTTTTACCAATTGCTGTGTGTGTGTGGTTATATTTTGATAAAATTCAAACAAAAATATTACACACTAAACTCTCACTAGCAATCAAACATAGCTCATTATTTCTCGACCAATAGCTAGTTAATTTGGTCAAATTTATTTAAATACATTGCACACATAAAAAACTGATTCCTAATATTTGCATACAATTTTACATTTTGGTAAAATTCTAACTAAAATTAATTAACATTCTACTATTTGTGAAGCTATAAGATGCAATTTTCTATATAGAACTATTCCTACCTATTACACAGATTTCCGAAAACAAATTCAGTTATTTACAATGAACAAAATCACAAATAAACACATAAAAGTTCCCCCCCCCCCACACACAAAAATCTCACTTAGTAATCAAATAAATTATAAAAGATAGCCATTTCCTTTGTAAATTTCTTTCTGCTATACTTATGCAGAAACAAACTTTCCAATAATGAAAGCTCATTATTTCTTTTTCCTAATCTTTGCATACATGGCAAATGTGTATTTTAAAACTCTTTTCAAAAGCAAAATCTTCAATTATTTGCAAATAAAACTGATGCTTCTGAATAAAATACCTATAGTTATATTTCGGTAAAATTCATATAAAAATATCGCATAAAATAATCACTTACATTAAATATAACATTTCTATATTTCTAAACTGGTAAGTTTTCATACATAACCATTCCTGACTAGTAAACATATATCACAAACAAAAGAGTAAATCTCACTGCTTTTTATACAGTTATTATTGTTTAAATGCAATATATAAAAAAAGCAATTATGAAATGAAATATTTCAAATATTTTTCACAAATAAACTTCTAAATAAATAATTTAATTACAAAAGGTTTTTATATAGTTTTCCTTGATTACACAATGAAGCCTTTGATCTCCTGAAACCTGCAGAATAAATTATTTAATTAAAGAAAAAAATTTGCAGCATAGTGAAGGACATTGCTCAAACAAATTTTTTTAACAATTAGTTTTTGTTTCCATATAAACATTTAAAGTTAAAAATTTGCTGTAAATGTCTTTAACAAACTAGTGGTTTAACTATTCTTACATACAGAACAGTAAAAAAGGGTTTTGAATGAACTTTTTGAACAAATTATGGAATTAGGTCTTGTCACATACTCCACAGATCATTCTATTATAATTGTTATCATTTTTAAGATGAGACAAATGCATTTGTTTTGCACACATATTTGCAAATTTTTATACAATATTTAACTTTTTGTTTTGAAGTATATCATAGGACCTCTTTAAACATAAGGCAAAGACATAGCAATTAAACTATGAAGTATGACCTCAATTAGTAACCTTCCAAATGTAATTAAAAATAACTGTTATATAAAAGTTACAGTAAGATTCTTTAGTTAGTAACCAAGCAATGGCATGTCAAATTTTAAACTAAAGCAAAAGTTAACTCTTTATGAATGAGAGAAATAAAAATATTCATAAAAAATTTGTGTAATTTTTTTAGTATAAGTTGCAAAGCATTTGCAGCTATATTAAATAGATGGATGTCACTAATAGATGGATTTTCCTAAACATATGAAAATTTTTAATTAGTTCACACAAACACAGTTATGTTTCTATGAAAAGAACCATGATATTTACAGGGATGAGATTCTTCCGCTTTTTCGCGAATTTCCGCTTTTTTTGTTATTTTGAAGAAATTCTGCTTTTTTTGTCTTTTTTCTCTCTCAAAATTTCTTGAGTTTTTTTTTAACCACAAAAATTAGCTTTTTCTTTCGAAAATTCCGTTTTCACACAAAGAAAAGAAACCTTCCTATCTTCCGTTTTCGAAAGAAAGTTCTGGGAAAATATGCTCGACCATGCAACTTAACTAGCTAGGACACCGGCTAGGAAACTAGCTGATTCATCTTCTACTTACGAATCAACATTATATCGGCAAGCTCTACAAGGATGAACATTCCAATATTCAGTGCCATTCAAAGTATTAAATACCACCTTTTTGCTGAAAACAAAACCTCTGTGGCATATTTTGCAAAAAAAAAAATTGCATGAACATGTTGAAAAAAAATTAGTTGGAAACTTAAGGTCATCTTGTAGGGCGTACCAAGATGGAGAAATAAAAAAAATGGAACAAAAACAAATAAATAAACAACATAAAAAAAAGAAACTCCTGTCAAAAGAGGCAGCTAAAACACTGTGTGCAAATGCAACAAAAAAGCAGAGAACAAGACATAAATAAAAAAATAAAACATGATTTACCTAGGCATTCTAGAGATAGTGTAGTCCTGACAACTATGCCAGTAATTAAACAGAGAGATACTAATGAAGACTGTGTAAAAACTTTAGCCTCTACTCAAAATAAATTTGCAGAGGATACAAACACATCCTTTATTGAAGAAAAATCTGTCAAAGATAGGAGCCCTCCAAAACAAGGGGTGAAGCATGTTAATAGATCTGTTATCAACAAAAGCCACACAAATAAAAAAAACGATAGAAAACCACTTCTTTAACAATTAAGGAAATGTTTCAAAGGGTATCAAATAATAATGTTAAATGAATCTGTCATTGTAACAGTACAATTTCTCGACCCCTCTCACTTCATAAGGTGCAAAATCATTGTGCTGTTACTTTTGCAAAAATTTAAATATAAAACAGAAATCAGTATATGATACATTATTATAATTTATAAAGAGCTAATACACTTTACACAATTACATGAAGCAAAAGAAATTATTTGTCCTTATTTTTATTTATTTTTTGAGCTAACTTTTATCAAAAGATTATTAAATATAATTCTTCTCAGACTTCTGTTGGGTGTATGTTGAATCACAGTGATGAACAGGTGGTAAATGCTTTAATGTCTAATTTTGTATTTTCTGATGCACCTGATGATGTGTTAAACTTGTTTGTTAACTTTTTATGTGAATGATTTAATAATAATTTAATCTTTTTCTTATTTATACATACTGAATTATAAATAATTAAGTTATTAATTATTATAGTGTAATATTTTCATCATATTGCGTGTTCTTATGTTTTACTTCTTAAAACATCTTTCGCGTATAAATTATGGTACAAATGTTTTGCTCGCGTATGATTTCAGTCTTTTTGCTTTTTTGCCAATCTCATCCCTGTATTTAGTAAAGAAGTTATGCATTATATAACTTTGTAAACAAATTCATTACTATTCTGCAATGGAAACAATCAATTTTATTTATTCAGTCATACCATCTACTTCTTCAGAGAATCTATCTGCAACACCTTTTTGGCATTTGAAACTAGTATTTCCAGGCATTTTATATATGCCAGTGTCGATGATTAAATAAATAGCATAACCTAAAATCAAAAATAAAAAAATCAAATTTCTTAAAAGATAAAAAGATATTTACCCTACAGCACCGAGTTCAACATGTAGAGTACATTCTTATAGGGAAGTATGAAGATGCGAGAGGAATGGAAAAAGCTAATTGTACCCAAAATAAACCACTCCCCCCCCCCCCCAATATTCTAATACTGGAAAAACGAAACTAAAAAACACTCATCCCAATGCACAATTATTATTAATAAAAACTAGTTATGTTTATAAATGATTTGATCAGTTAGGTGACTGGTAAATCAATAGGAGACAAAACTTTTTAAAACATAGAATTTTAATAATCTCAATGGAAAGTAAATCTAAAAGAAGAAATCCAGATTGATTAAGAAATTCTCATTAACATTCTAAAAATGTATATATAAAAATATAATAAGTGATATAAATAAAAATAAGTGTGATTAATATATTGGATGAAGATAATTTTCATTATTTTAAATTTCTTCCTGAAGTTTCTAATGGATAATCTATAATGATAAATAATTTTCTAAAAAATAAAGTGGCATAAAACAATGTATTCAGAATGAAGATATCTTATTATTTTTAATGTCTCAGGAAGTTTCAAATTTGCATTCAAGTATAATTTTATGTCAGGGATATGTTCAAAAGGGAATTAGGTTATTTACCAAATTTTTGCAGAATATGCATAGATATAATGTTAATTATATTATATGTATTATATATAATTTAGATAACTAAACTTTCATTGGAATAGTCTGACAAAACACAAACATTTTGTGGACAGGCAAATTAAATTTTGCAATTTTTTTTCTCCTAAAGTTGTACTTCAAAACTTATTAATGGAAGTTATTCCGATGAGAACACATTTTATCCCAAATATAACAAACACATAAATCAAAGGAAAATATTTATGGAAACTGTAGATACTTTATAATTATAAAAAATGTCCAAAATATTAAAATAATGAAAAATTAATAAACACTATGCATTTCATTTCACTATCAGTTTCATTTTTTTTAATTGGGAGAGGCAAGTTTTTACTTTAAGATTCATTTATCTATTACTGCTACAATCAACTTAAACATCAACACATTTAAAACATGCATTCACAGATTAGTGTGATTAATATGATAGTGGATGAAATTAATTTTCATTATTTTAAATTTCTTCCTGAACTTTCTAATGGATAATCTTTATTGATATATAATTTTCTAAAAATAAAGTGTCATAAAATACTGTATTCAGGATGAAGATATCTCTTATTATTTTTAATGTCTCAGGAATTTTTAAATTTGGATTCAAGTATAACATATGTCAGGGATATGTTCAGGATGGAATTAGGTAATTTAACAAAGTTTTTGCAGAATGTGCTTAAATATAATATCAATCATATCAAAAATATCTGGAGAGATTCCGGACTATGAAATGTGTTAAAGGGCAATTTTAGAATTTGAAAATGTAACTCACCATAAAGCAAATCTACTTTACATCGATTTCATTTTAACGTACTTCCACTGATATGTAGGAGGCTGACTAAAATTTTAAAAAATGTCACCCAGTCTTATCGGGCCTGTGTAGAAACACAGCTAATGAAAGGCGCCAAATCGTCACGTGATGATTATTAACCAATCATTTTTCGGACACCCCTTGTGTCTGAAGCAGTAATTATAAAACGCTACCAAACAGACGAACGAGCTCAACACATTCCGATTCCGTTAACAGTTACTTGGCGAAAAAGCAGACGAAACTGGTTTTTGAATATAAAGGTGTTTTAAGGAGAGTTTTTTTTTTTTTTTTGTACTAAACGATCGAAAAGGTGAATTTTTACACTCGCTCCCTTTGGGAGTCCAGGAAACGCTCAATTGAATTTAGCGCGTGCGAACTGTTGCAAAACCCTATACTTAAGTGCAATATATGCGTTCTCAAGAGGCGGATTTTTAAGAATTTCTCTAACACATAATAATACGTTTGAATTTAAAGCAGCAACAACCTCATGAAATTTGGTAGAGGCATTGGAAATACTAGCAATCACAAACTGTGATTCGACCTCAAAGAACCAATGCTCCGGATCATTTTCCCAAGAAAACTTTAGCCTTGAATGCAATTCTCGATGTTGAGAATCTTGCTCAACACTGGGCAAGACTTCCGGCTTAAGTTTCAGGCATAATAATAATAAAAAAAAACAATTTCAATGATAAATGAAAATTTTAAAATTATCGTACTCTAGATAATTAACTGGTCAGAACAAACAATCATTGATGGACAGGTAATCGGTCAGGAGAATAAACACAAAACTTTACTTATCCAAAATCAGGAAACGGTGAAAAAAAGGAATGTGTTTACAAACTTCAAAGTTGAAGGCACTGCATTTTTTAGTCATTGCGAACGCAGATGATTGAAGAACAGAAGTGCGAAACGGTAATTATTGCAATACTGCCTATATCATCCAATGTCCGTTAAGTTGAACATACGATGAAAATTTCCAGTATAAAAGTGAACATGGGACTGTAACACGCGATGAAATTTTCCAGGTCACCAGTGTAGCTCACAATGGGATTCTCTGGTCACCAGTTCAACTTCTAGGCCTACGTCGAGGTCAAGTTTACTTCACAGCATATATAGAGGCGAGATTTACTGGTCTAGTCGCTGAGGCATCAAGGTACGTAGAACGATTGACACTTTCACTACTCAGCTTCCCAACCTATCATGCCTGTATTCACATATGTCAGAAGTACTCCATTGTGAGAAACACAGAGCTGGTGACACGGTCAAAGAAAGACTACTGCATAACAAAATAACAAATTTAATATAACAACAACTAAATTAGAATCCTAAATTAAATCATAACATCATTAAACACGCTAGCGGTAAGATGATACAAAAAAAGAAGATAGTGAAAAGAAGTAATCATCGTCTTTAAGTGCTCCAAACAGGCCACTCGCTATTGGTCGATAGACGACATCTCAACGAGGGCGGATACGATCTGCTTGCAATAACCACTCGAGATACTGCCAGATGCCGCGATCATGAAACAAAATCTTTTTTAACGTTTCCATACTTTTGACAGTTTTCAGTGGTAATGTGTGAATAATTTCATGAGTTCTTTTATTTCTTTTAGTTTCCGAAGTTTTATTGCGAAGCAACTTGAAGAATGAAGTGTGCCTGACAAAGAGAACGGCTACAGAATCGTCACAATTTTCAAAGGAAATTGGGACCGATCAGAACGTGTGACTGTTTCCAGATCCATAGATGTAGGCAGCAAAGTTGTCTTCAATGGAATCCAGCAAAATGAATTAAAAAAGAGTAATTCTCAAGTAAATGTATTTAAAATTGTATGTGTGTGCTATTTTATTTTATTTTTCTATATTTTGTTATATTGTTTATTTTCCAATAACATAGAATTGCGAATATATATTTCTATGCATACAAAAAGTGGAAAATTATACATATGACTCACTTAGTATAGCATATTCCCAGCAAACATATTTAAAGGCTTATCTTCGTACAAAGTGAAACAGGATACTCAGTAAGAAAATTAGTTTGCAGGAAGTCGTTGTCAGATTTAAAGCAAGGAGATATTGCTCACTTGTTACAAGATCTAGAAGTATTCATAACGAATAATAAAAAAAAGACAGAATATTATTACTTGCACAATGGAGAAGACATTCCCCTGTGATTTATGTAGTACAATGTATTTTCTGAGCAACAAAGTTTAAAGAACCGTTATCTAATTCATACGAACCAGAATCCGCATGCCTGCGGCATTTGCAGAAAGACATTTTCTATGCAGAATCAGTTGATGAGACATTGTGTATATCATACGAAAACGCATGCTTGCGACATTTGCAATAAAGCATTTTCTATGCGGAATAAATTAAAGGTTCATTTACGGAAAGATAAACCATTTTCATGTGACATATGTAATAGAACATTTTCTTATATGTCGTCTGTAAGAGAATATTTACAGACATACGAAAGACACACCGTTTGCATGTAATAAAGCATATTTTTATAAGTCAGCTTGAAGACACTATTACACTTACAGACTCATGAAAAAAGAGAAACCGTTTGCTTGCGATTTTTGTATTAAAGCATTTTCTGTGCGTCACGCATTAAAAGTACACTTTCGCGCAAAAAAGATAAATCGTTTTCATGTGATGTAGGAAGTAAAGCGTTTTATGATAAGCCGGCTTTTAAAAGACATAAAATGTCACATAAGGATGAGAAACCGTTTTCTTGTGATATATGTAATAAATCATTTACTTATAAGCAGAGTTTACAAAGACATTTAAGGACACATACGAAAGAGAAACCCTTTTCATGTGATGCATGTAATAAATCATTTACTTATAAGCACTGTTTAGAAAGACATTTTAGGACACATACGAAAGAGAAACCGTTTGCATGTAATAAAGCATTTTCTGATAAGTCGTATTTAAAACATCATTTTAGGAGACATACGAAAGAGAAACCGTTTGCATGTAATAAAGCATTTTCTGATAAGTCGTATTTAAAACAACATTTTAGGACACATACGAAAGAGAATCCGTTTGCATGTAATAAAGCATTTTCTGATATGTCGGATTTAAAAAAATTTTTTAGGACACATACCAAAGAGAAACCGTTTGCATGCGACTTTTGTGTTAAAAAATTTTGTAGGCGAGATGAATTAATGTCACACTT
>BGPR01021792.1:0-26063 GCA_013235015.1 Araneus ventricosus
TTTAGAGATTCACTACCACCCCTAAGAAAAAATATTGAATTGTTCAATTATTGATAAATTTCTTATTATTTTCTTAACTTCTGTTTACTATATAGAAAAAAAAAATACCACTCTGGAAAACATTGAGTATATTTTATTGTTTACTCATGAATGAGTAATTTGTGCATAAAAACATTTTGTATGGATTAGTCATTTTCCAATTAATACAAAATTCTGTTCCTTTCTTCAAAATACCTCGCTTCCAGCCGTTTCATTTGGTAAGTAGAAACCATTCACACGTTTCTACCTTCTTCAATTCCGTCTACAAAAATTCAGAACTATTAACTGGCTCAAGGAAGTCGTAAATAAACATATTCCGAACTCGTCCATTCATCGAGCCGCGACTGATACATCCGTTTCTTTGTATCTGTAGATTGCCAGCTTTGTTATGGAGGATGTTTTGTGCCCTTGAGTAATTGAAACACAAGAAAGCACTTCCTGCACTTAAGTCTTCGGGTTTTCGTTACCGCTCCAACAAGAGAGGAATTTTATAACTGCTCCGTGCGATCGTGATTTGGATTTTTACCTTTTCAAAATCCTTAAAGTCCTTTGGGGATCTCAAGTAAAACACTATCGTCAGTCCTTCCTGGTTGAGAACTAATATTAAGAGGGATATCTTATTTACCACCTGTAAACTAGGATACATTGTGATAATTGATTGTATTCATCAGGTTGACAGTAATTGCTTAAAAGGCTCGATTCCCGAAGGAAATGAAGATGTAAGAAAGGCAAACGGCCTTCTAAGTGTGAATGATGGTTAGAGTAATTGAAAGTTCAATTTGGGGGCGTAATTAATTTCAATTTAATGATCGGGAGGTGTTTTTTTGTGTCATTTAAGCTAATTTCCCGTCAAGTGTAATTACACTGAAGAGAGCGGCTTTATCAAAATGAATCCATTTACTTAGTTTGATAAGCATCGTACACATAACATGGAATTTTCAATCACATTTTATGGCAGATACGTAATGTGAAAGAAAAGGAACAAAGATTCTAAAATTAATTTTTAGAAATTCATTTATAAATATTTTGTAAATATTTTTAACATTTAGAAATTATAAAGTATTATCACTAAAATTAAATCCCAGTTTAAAGTAAAGTCAAAATTTTTTAAAAATAGCTAGTAAAAAATCCGAATAAGCCGACAATTTAATGCAATCGAGCATTATGTTTCGATTTCGAAATTAGAATCATTGTTTTTGTATTACACTGGTCAACAATGATTTTTCCCCAAGGATATTCCAGTGATTTTAGGGTAATTTCGTGGTGCTGATTCCGGATCCGGCATTCTTTTTGTCAGATCGGCTCTATTTTTCGAGATAAAGTTCAAATTATATTTCCATACTAATATAGATGTACCACTGAAGTCCCATTGAAACTGTCTTAAATATAAAACAATAATAATATTAAATCGATGCGATAAATCAACTTAATCGTAAAGAGATTGGATTAAGAATAATCAATATATAATCACAATATGAATCTATTCAGAAATGACAGAAAATCTGTGTCAAATGTAAGTTAAAGAAAAAAATTTAAAACGATATTAAGGAATTAAATAAAGAAATGAAATTGAGCAAATTAAATGCATGATCTTTAATGGTTTGTTAAAAATACATGATGTTGTTGCATGAAGTCAATTTGATGAAAATTAAATAAACTGGTTCAGTTACTCCGTGGAAAAGCTTTTAAATGATTTCTTCCTAACATACAGTGGAAATTCGCGTTGGAGTCTTTAGCAGTAATCTGTCATCTTTTGTGTTTCCCACCTCCCTTGATATCTTTGTTCCTTTACTTCATATGCTGAAGTGTTTTCTTAAAGATGTGTTAATTTTTGTTACTTTCTGTATTCTTGGCATGCATTCTGAATTAACAAATAATATTCTAGTTTTGCATGAAAAAGGAAATATATAAATTTGATATTTTGTAGAAATAAATAAAAGTTTGCTGTTTATATACATTGACTTCATGCATTTCATCCACAAAATGATGTGTAAAGATTATGATGTTGATTAGGCGCTAAAAATTGCATATTGAAGTAATTTCACATATTTTTGACAATTTTGAAGAGAACCTGCTACGAGAAGTTACAGACAGATTTTAATAAGTTAAAATTTATAACTCTTTAGAAGTTTAGTACTTAACAGCTAATGCTATAATAAGGTTGTTAAAAGAAAATTTAAAAATATTTTTAATAATACTAAATTTTAAACAGTCTCATTTCGACACTTTTTAGGACTTAAAGCCATGCGGGAGCGATACATATCAATAAATTTAATTTATATTTTCCCCTTGTTTTATTACTCACCAATTCGCAAATTTTCCTGTTCTATAGAGACATAAAAAATTGACATTTTTGGCCCACCCTACTACAGGCATTATTGAAATATTTAAAATATGCCTTATTTTAAAAAGTAGAGCCAATTGGGCAAAAGTAAAATTAGTTTTGAAATAAGCAGCGTTAAAATACCCTAAAACCATAAAAAGTTCCTTGGTGAATGGAACAAAATCTTTTGGCTCCCCTGTGTTACAAATGTGTGAAAAAAGTTCTGAATTATCATTCATCAAAATAAAAATTATTATTGAATAAAACGTTTTTGTTCCGGGTGTGTGCTCGTTGCAGTTATCGTCTCTTTAGTTAGAATTCCAGTTTATCAACTAAATTGTGAGAAAAAATATGAAGTTATTTATTTGCGGAATTGTGAAAAACACATTTAAGGCATTTCTTTTGTCTGAAACTCATGCTCTTTTAATTCTTAAAATTAGATTTTCAGTAAACTGTTGTCAAAAGTTTGACTTAACAGTGATTTGAAAATCGAAACTTCAATTATCCAGTAATTTTTTAAATACAGATTAATTTAATAAAAACAATCTTTAAAAGCACACTTTCAGTAATGAACTAAGTAGTTTTTCCTATTTTAATCATTTTCTATCTCTTAGTCTTAAATTTATAGCGCATTATTATAAATACTATGGAATCTTGAAATTAACTTTTTCTGAAATTCACTAAACGGTGGCACAAATTATATGATGTCGAAATTTAATTAAATATATATTAATTGATATTTTATTTGTGAAAGTATTAAAATAGTGTATTATCATCGAGAATATACGAGTATAAAAAATATAAAACTCTAGCACATCATAAAGGGAGCGAAGATAGACCACGAAATTCCTTCGTTACACAATGAAACAAATCAAGTTAAATAAAATTGTTTAAAAAGAGCTCTCTATTTATATCATGAAACTTTCATATACTATATTTCGGATGTTTTAGAGAAAAAGAATCTAGTTGAGTTTACTTCATTGATAATTTTTTTGAAGTTAAAATCTTAGGAAACGCCGCTATTAATATTTCATTTAAGTGGCGTGCAAAGTAAATTTATGTGTGCATTTTCAAATAAATTGTTACGAAATTTAAGATAACTGTAGTTAAATGGAGTTTTCTCAATAAACAAGTGACATAAGGAAACATTTCAGGAAATGTTTTCAATTTAAATAGTAACTTGCCGTCGTTTTCAAATAATAAAATATATTTAATATATTTCATCATTTTATAAGGCCTTTTAGCTTGATGTGAATTATAAGTTAAGTATATTGTTAGAAAGCAATATCAAATGAAATGCCTCTTGATCAATATTTAACGGATCCAGGGAAACCATCGTTGAAAATTTCAGAAGTAAATTTTTGAAAAAGAATTCAAATAAATATGTAAAGTGCTCAGAAGTTTAATACTTGGATATTTAAAAAAATAAATATCTGAAATTGACGCAACAATTTGGGAAAGAATATTTATATGAGGGAGGACTAATAGAAACTTGTTTAGCATTGCTAGAATGTAGATTAGTATTTACAATTTAATTAGCTAAAATAAATATGTAACAAAAAATATAATTAAGAAACGAAGAACAAGTGAAGTTTATTGTAATTTCGATTTTAAATTGAAGGAAAAATTACTTTCGCTTAGAAATTTTATGAAATTCCAAAACAAAACTCAATTAATTAAGATACATAATTTATATTCTCATTTTGGAAAAATTTACATTATAGCATTATAACAGTCACAAAATATAAAAATATCTTCACACTGTTTATAAGATGAAATTTTTTATCGTAATGCAAAAAGGAAAAGAAAGGTATACACAGAAGGTTGCTGGTGCAAGACAAATGTAGGGGAGACACTAATTATTATTGTATCATATGATGCTCCATGCATTTGTACTGGTACCACCAGATCAGAAATAATAAAGTTGATGAGTTCCAAACAAATACCCATTAATGATATTTACTTGCGACGAATCCTGTGTTAGAAGTCTGTAAAACACGAGAAGAATCCATTAGAAAGGTAGTCAATAGTAACTGCAAAAAATGAATGAATTATTTCAATTTTTGAATGAAATGAAATTATTTCAATTTTTTATGAAGGAATGTCAAAAGTGAACTATTCAAATGAAGTTGATGAACAAAATGTTCTATAACAAGAAATCAAGACAATGTAAATAATATTGTATATAAAATAATTTTAAAGAATTGCACTGTAATAGATAATTATGTAATTTTTTCTTTTTAATAAACCTATGTAGTTTAAATAGGATTTATACATTGGCTCATCATTGCAGTTTGAAAGAAAAGAAATATTCCATGGACAAATTTTACAAGAGGTTATTAATGATGCCATTCTGCATTGCGCTATTTTTTCTTCGTGTATACATTAAAACTTAATATCGTGCTCCAATGATACGATAGAATGCATAAATTGACGGTAACAAATTGAGATAACTTTTCTAAACGAATATCCTAAACACGCTACCAGATTGCATTCCTATTCAAAGAGAAGCCATAAATCACCTGAATCGATTGTTCGAATTACGTGTTATGATGTTTGTGTAGAATGTCTTTGAAACAGAAAAAGGGAAAGGGAATTAATTCCGAAAAAGTTTTAAAAGTTTATAGCACTTTTTACATTGCAATGAATAATTTTTTTCTCCTACTTAATTTATTGTTGTTTTTATCAATCACTGTTATTTCAAATGTATTTCATTTTAAAGATGAATAAAAACCAGCTGTGAATAAATTTTACTCCATAAGCAGAGTAGTTTCTCCAACATAATACTAAAAGTCTAAATGGAGTAAAAACTAAAAGTATTGTCCATCAAAATAAATAAATATGATTAACTCTACACATAGCCGTTGATAGCATAGTTTAGCTAAGTTTTTAAAAGTTTGATGACTAAATCGAAATTCAGTATAGAAAGAAGCCAATTAATAAATAATAAAGGCATAAATTTATTCACATGATTTAGTTAAAGAGAATCAAAAACGAATTATATATATATATATATATATATATATATATATATATATATATATATATATATACTCCGACCAGCCTAGGCATGCTTATCCAATATAAAAGAAGCAGGCCGCCTCGACAATTAATCGGGCACTGTGGCCCGCGCATAACAACCCCCTATAAGAGAGGCTCATGCGACAATACCCTCTGACAGAGAAATAATAGCTAATGCATCACTCATGAAATATATCAGAAAAACTATCTTGGGATGTTCTTTTACGAAGTAGTCGTTAGTAATTGCTTCAAAATAATCCTTCGTACCTGCTTGTCAAAGCACATATAGTATGTTCTCGGATTCCGAAACCCTCCGCGCTTTTGCGCATGCGCTAGTAGGATTTACTTTCACTAATATAGGGGGAAATTGAAGAATGGAAGGGGAGATGTTTACATTGTGAGCGTGATATAACAAAGATCTCCGGAAATACGCTCCTCTTACTCATTACCTGGCACCCCCTTTCGGTGTAAAATTGTCCAAAAGTGGTAGTCTCGGAATATTAAAAAGAGCTATATGCTTATACTTCCTTTACCACCTCTTCTACTATCTTATAAACGGTAAGTGAACGTTGTCCCTGAAGCTCTGAATCAGAAGAGAGAAAGAAAATCATAATACTGAGCTATGTCAGGGATTTAAGAAGATTCTGATAAAATTTGGTACTATTCCATTCATTTCTGAGCCAATAATGGGGAATGGTGTGGGCAATTATGACGAAACACATTCCCCGACACATGGAGCTGATGCCAGTTTTGTCGGAAACGTTAGTGCAAGCTTTTCGAAATTGTCAAAATCGGTTCCTCATTATGCAAAAAGTACCTTTGTTATTTACTTGTTCAAAACTTAATGTGATTGCGTAGAGAATGTCTGCTAGTAAACATGAAAATGCAAGACTATATGTTTCATAAGGCGAAAGAATATTCGTTGGTATATCCGTTCCTTTCCAGCCAACTTAATTTCCATAGCCATTCTCAGTCTTTCAACCGTGTATATTATATTCATAATATACTATAAGAATCTTTACTTCTCAGTTACTTTACTTACAGTTATAAAATGATGATAACTATTCTATTAACTGCAAACATTTCCGTAAAAGTATCTGAAAGAATTTTCTTCTGTAGGAAGAAACATAAAAGTTCATTTATGGAGTCTCTTAACTATAATCCCTTTTGAAATGGTAAGAATTTGTGTAAAACTGCATTAAAACACTTTTTAAGCAAACAATGGAATCGAATAATGAAATAAAATATTAAGGAAAAATCAGACTGATACTTATGGAAATCTATTTTATTCAATTCCTGAAGAGAAGTTTTCGTCTAATAAATTTTCCTCATCTAAACTTCTTTAGTAGTCTTCGTACGAACGCTTCTAAACAGGAAAACAAAATTTAATATACTCTCAACAGAACTTTGTCTTTTCAGATATACCCTTTCCTACACCAAAACAATAATCACAGTTGTTATATTCTCCCGTATAATACGATTACAGGAACCACGTCTCGTATGTTCCCTTGCGTGTAGAAGATTTGGAAGACAGACTAAACAATTGTAACCTAGACAGGAAGACACAGTTATTAATATTTCAACAAGTGAAGCAAAATTTGAAAGAAGCACGGAAACAGTAGAGCTCCACAGTTCGAAAAGGGAACAATTGGACACGCAATTCTACGATTCCTTTCTTAAGCTGTACTTTTTAGTTCAGCGTAACTTCTTGTGCAAATACTTTTCTTAAATTGCGTGGAACTTCTTTAAAGAATAATTGCTATTATTTCGTAAGTAATAGAAATTACGGACATGGAATAAGGAAGCGCATTCACATCATTTTTTTGTTTCAACATTTTTCTTTCGCAAAAGCAGTTCCTCAGAATTTTTTGCATTTTGACGATTATTGTACATATATTGTGTAATATATTGTGTATTGTTGCAAAAGGTCTCTCTGTGGTATATGGTGTAAACAGTCCAACACGCAGGATAATGGAGAATGAAGGTTTATTTACAAATATGCAGGAAAACACGTAACACAGGTACAGGAAACAATAGTCCTTGCACAGATTACCAATGTAAATAGACAACAATTCACAGGTAATGACAGTTCAGCACTTTGATATCTAACAGCACAAACAGTCAGCAAATAACTAGTAACGACAATAGCAGCTCAGCTCACCAGCTGATTAGCTCACACAGCGGATAGAACTCCGAAGACGTTCGCGCTTCAAAGAGAAGTAACCAGTCGTTCGAAAGACGCTGTTGTGGTCCAAACGCGGTCTTATATACTCTCCCCGTTAGGCCGTGACGTCACATAGAATTTTCATGAAAATCCTAGATCTCGGCCCCTAATAGAAATATCGAGAAAAGGGTTGCATTTTCGAGAATAATCTATTTGTCGCCAAGTCGCCAAAATGGGCGCCAAGTTTGTCGCCAAGGTCATGCGTGCCACGAGAGCCGCTGAGGTCACTCCATGCTTCACCTTGTAAAACCCTCTTCCCAACCATAAGACCTGCATTGCTGGGAAGCGACTTTCCATGACTGTAACAGTATATTGTCTTGCTAAGGATAAGATGAAAATAATTATTTCTCCATTGAGAAGAATCATATAAAAGTAAGTAGTGCTCAGGATTTATAAAATTCCTGGAGTAAAATGAAAATTGTTAAGCTTTGAGGTTATGCAGGAAAATATATTCAATCAGACTGAATGATTGAACCGATATTGCTTAAGACAAGGATATATGAAAAGTCGATACTATTCGCTGATTTATTTATGTTATTGACAAAAAAATAATATTTTCTTCAACTATGTGTATTTAATAGGTAATTATTTGATACTATTAATGTTTATTGCTTTTCTATTATAATATTTCGAAGTTTCTGAAAATTCAGTTTTCGCTTTTGTAGAAAGCATGAATATTACGTTCAGCGGCATATTTCATCTTATCTTTAGAAATTAGCAATTTGTTGTACTATATTAACAATCTCTTAATGAACTTATCCAGGAATCGTAAAGTAGATGCTTTTAAAATAAATTGGATAAATATTTTTAAAATGCTCCACTGTTTCTTTTGATAAAAATTTCTTTACTTTTCTAAGATTATTTTGTTTTATTCATTGCTATTGGTGCTTCTGTAAATGAAGTTGTATTTGAATATGAAAAATTGGTTTTGTAGTGTTATATAATATTTAATTTTATGATGCTTTATTTCC
The DNA here is from genome assembly GCA_013235015.1 of Araneus ventricosus. NCBI lineage: Eukaryota > Metazoa > Arthropoda > Arachnida > Araneae > Araneidae > Araneus > Araneus ventricosus. The sequence goes on from BGPR01021792.1 coordinate 8,579, forward strand.
CCCAGGGGGCACCACGAGTTCGTTTGTGAGAAGCCGCCAGATAAGTAAGCGGGTTCTTGCTTCTCTTTGGGGTATAGTAATAGTGGAGGTTGAATTACCTTCCACCGATGACGGAACGTATATTTTTCGGGAGTGGTTGCGTCGTGGCCGTTGATGGCCATTACGACTCTGACCACAGCATCTGAGCTGTCATGGCGGCCGTTCTGCAATCGACGTCGGATGCTTCGACAGGGAGGAGGTGAGTCCACTTATGCTTATGACACTTTCTATAAAATAATAATTACACGTATAATAACAATGTGTATAACACCTATACATAACAATGATACATGAAAATGGAATGAGAAAACCTTTTTGAGGGAAACATATAATAAGATTTGATTAATTATAATGTTTCATTAGAAATTAATTTCTCTAATCAAATCATTTAGGTAAGGCGTTTATTAAGGAAAATTATACCTTAGTGATTAAAAAATATTTTAGAAAATTTTCCTAAAATTAACGTTGATTTCTTTACATAGCTTCCAATTTCCAAGATTAAATTTGGAAATGTATGCTGAAAGAAACGTTAAATATTTATGATCAATTACCATTTGCATTATAAAAATTTTGTTTAATCTTTCCATTGTTTAATGCTCTGTAAAAATATATTTATAAACTGTAAAAATATATATTATAATTTTATTTTGTATTTCATAAAAGACATTAATATGGTGATCATTTCAAGGGATATAATCTAATTCTGAGGAACTGGGATATTTCTGAAAGGATTTTTTTAAAAACTTTCAAACAAAATATACTTTTTTTGGAAATAATAAGAGAGCTTTTCATGAAGACATTTAAAGAATTGGATCTGAAATTCGTAAGGTATTCGAAACAAGCTTTTTGTTCTTCTGTTTCCATGAATGCCTTCCATGAATGCCTGTGTATTCAAAATAATAAAAAAAAATATATGAAATGAATGAAAATGAAATAATAGTTTCTATGAAGCCGCTCTTAATTTCAAGAAGGGTATGTCGATTCAATTAACTTTTAGATATAGTTGAATCTCATTAATGTAAAATTGAATTGGCATTTGAAATACATTGTGTTATATATCAGGAATTTATGTAATTCCACCAAGATAAAAAATTGGCATTTTTCCCTCGGGAGATGGAAATAACTTTCTGAATTACAAATATGTTAAAAAGTTTCGATTACAGCTTTTAAGTTATAAACTGTTTATAACTTCTTCACTTTTGAAATTTAAAATAATTTTATAGAAGGCATGGATCTTTGTCATATTAAATTTAAGGCAATTGTTTAGTTAACGTATTTCTAATCAAGCTTCATTTTGAAAGTCTTCTTTGTAGTGGTATACATAACAATAATAATTAATTCATTTGCGAAATAAATTTAAATTTTTATTAAATTAATATTTTTTAATTTTATCAGGCTAGAAAGGTGAAATCTAAAATAATTATGCATCACATGTTAATAGTTAAATAGCCAGGAAAGCCAGTATTCCGAATTAACTAGATGACTGTCAAAGGGAGATAATATTTCAACAAAAAAAATGAAAATAAACGTAAGTTACAAATTTTATTTTCAACCAATATTGTAATAAAATTAATATAATTATATTTTTAAAATCCTTCGATCTGAGAAAATCAAAAATATGTTTTTTCTGTAATTAAATATAATAATCAGAATAATAGCTCGATCGAATTATAATTTTATCAAATTATTTGATCGCAAAATGAAAAAAAAATATTTCTAGTCGAATGTCTATAAATGGTATCAGATGTTCATTCAAAAAAACTCTTTAAACATATTAAGTGTCATTAACTATCAGTTAATTTGTTTACAGACAATTTGTTAGATGATGCATCTAAATTATACGAGCAAAAAAAAATTATCTTTCAGTTCCTTAAAAAAAAATCCAAATCTCCGTTCCTTGAAATTTTTCAGCCGTTTTTCTACTGCAATTAAAAGTGCTGCGTGACAAAAATTCAAAAAATAAATCCTGGAGCAATTATCTTTTTATGTGTTCTCTTTATTTCAGAAGAAGAAAAAATCATCGATAAACTTACTGCTGTCTCTTCAGAATCAGAATGGAGCTTTGTAAGAAGAATTCGTCAAATGGAATTGCCTCCTATAAGGTTTTATAGGTCATGGACGTTAATTCTAATTGAATACATTACTCTCAAAATATTTACTTTAAAAAAAACTGACTCTTAGTTTTTTTCTTTAAGGAAGTTATGTACTTCTAGAAATTTCATTGCAGCTGTAACTACTTTAATAAATTCGTATCCCAGCCTCCCTTGCACTCAATTACTGAAGAAGTTAGTTTTATTTCCGAACAACATCATACGTTTCTCAACTGAAATGTTCCCTCTTCTCTACATTTAATGCCAAACAATAAAAGATAACTTTCTCCAGGCATTATTATTTTTTACTTTAAAGGGTATTAAATAATATAGAGTTTAATTGTAGTGAATCAGAAAGTGAATTTAATTGTAGTGAATCGGAAAGTGAATTTAATTGTAGTGAATCAGAAAGTGAATTTAATTGTAGTGAATCAGAAAGTGAAAGTATTACATATTCGAATTATGTCTTTTATTTTTGCATCATATTTAGAAACAAATGATGTCGTTAAATCTGTTTGAGTTATAACTCTGAACAACGTGGTGAGTGTTTGCCATGTCAAGCAAAGATTCATTGAAATTTTATAATTTTCAGCTTATCTAAAATTTTCGGAATGCGTAATATTTTCCCTTACTTAAATCGGGTACTTTTTAATCAAACATTAGATTATTTAGAAACTTTTTGAATAATTTTTAAACCCAAATGTGAAGGCTTACACTTTTTTTAGAGTATAAATAATATCTTTTAAATACTTAAGTGCAATATCTTTACGCAATAAAATACAGGGTGTCCGAAAAATTGTGGACTACATCTCGAAAATTAATAATAAAAAACCCAATAATGTTACAACTACCGTTTTTATTTTAATGAGAGTGCATTTCAAAAAAGTTTTCTTTCAGATAGGATACGCGCCATTACGGTTGTCTAGGTGCCCGTAAATTATTGAAAATCTCCCATTTTTGAGAGCCATTATCTGCGAAAGTATTAAATCTTCAAGAAAAATAAAAGCACGTGTTTGTAAAGAATGTTTGTTTAATTTGTTAACTCACATGTAGTGTGAAAACTGAATATTTTTTCAGATATTCAAGAAAAACTTAAAAAGGAAACGAGAAAACACCCATCGGCTTCTGCGGATCGGTACCCATTGCGCAGGGAATTATCTCGCTGTAGCAAATTTAGAACGCTGCAACGCCGCATTACCTATCTGAAAAAAAAAACTGTTTTATTTGCTCTCCCATTTAACAAAACCGTAGTTTGTACCATTATTAAGTTTTTCTCATTAATTTTTGAAATGTGTCCCACAATTCTCGGACATCCTGTATATTAATACTGTTCGTGCTCTAAAGTTTCCTTAATGTCCATCTAAATGTATTGATCAAATCGGCAAGCGAAAGTATCTCTCGGCAGCACAGGAAACAACCAATCGCTTTAGAAGGGGTTTAACACCCTCTGAAGAAAAGGTGTATGCGGTGGCCTAGTGGTAAGATCTCGGCTTCGAGGCCAGAGAGCCCCAGGCTTGAAGCTCGATTTCACTGAAGATCGGCCATGTATATGGGCCTTTTGCACGTTAAATTCTACGTAGGTGGCCAAACATCCTGCTGATGGTACCGTGAGGTAAGTTGGAAAGGGGGTCGCAAGCTCAGGTGTCATCCTCGTCATCTGACCGCAGTTCAAAATTAAAAGGTTCGTCCAAAAATAGCCACCGTGTTTTTTCATAACAGGTAGTTAACATATCTAAGCTAAACAAAAATATAGGTGACAATGTTCGTCGGATGTCGAAGCTATTATCTTATCTCAGTTATCTGATTTACGGTCAGTGAACACTGAGCACCTCTGGTAAGGGCCCATAAATTTTTTATTGCTTATCATTCATGCAGGTTCTAGGGATAAACATATGTCTACAAGAAATATATTTGGCGTATTCTGTAAAGAAATCGAAAGGAAATATGATTTTGCAGGAAAACACATGTCTCTTAACTTGCCTCTTTGTTTAGGTATCTGCACTAAGATATTTAACTATTATTAGGTTATTATATCTTTACAGATGTCTTCAATTTAATATGTTCAGTTATAGAATGTATTAGAGAAGCTTGTCATTAATCTTATGGTAATTGTTAATTTAATATCATTAGTTAAATGAGGAATGAATATTAAAAAACAACAGGAATTTGCAAATCGATTGATTCCATTCGGCATGCCAAGCTTAAAAAGAATTTGTTATTTTGATTATATTGTAAATCAATATTATGTTAATATAAATGAAAATATTTTACCATGAGTAAGTTCCCGAAATTTATTCTCATACCTAAATCATCTGTCACGCCAGTAAAATTGACAGGGAGTTTGAATAGATTCATAGAGGAATCATACTCACAGGACAAATAATTACTTGTCTGGATTGGTTATGGAGTAAACAGCGTTAGAATTAAAAGTACTGAATCTATGCTTATCACTTTAACCCAAACAACAATATAGTACTGAAATTTTCGTCATTCCGCAATTTTTCTTCGGATTTCAGAATATGTAAAAATATAATAAATAGCTATGGTCGGACGAGACAAATTATTTATTTTCTAGAGAAAACATGTTTGAGAAATAAATGTAAAATTTATATTATTAATCTGTATGGTAATATGGCACAGATTAATGCAAGTTACACAGACATTAATAGGTACTCCGACCATTTAAAAACGAATGAAAATACTTGTGAATTGGTCAACATACCTTATTTTATGTAAATTAGTGTTAAATTTATGATTATTTTTTATTTAATTACATTTCACACTGACCTAAAAATATATCAAACTTGCAAGAAGTATCGTGACATGGTTGTAATTAACAATTTGAAATCTCTAAATTACTTACATAAAATGATCATCATCTATTGATTATGCTACATTAGGAAGCAAAATTAAATAATTAAGATGCAGTTATTAGAATTTTCAGATAGTTACTTTTTAAAAAAATATGGAAATGTCGTTTTATGAAACAATAAGGAATCAATTTATATGCTTCCATTGCATAAATTTTTATTTATTCACTAGTATTACCTGTTTTATTAAATCTCTACTAATAATAAAGGAGAATGTGTGTTTGTCTGTGTGGTGGCTCTCTACAGGGCAGACCGCTGGACCTAGAGTTACGACATCGGCACAAACATATTTTGGAGGGTTGGAATGTGCACCTCAGAGCCTTCTTTTTGAAATTTCAATTAGAATTTTAATGGACTAAAAATTAAGTGAAATTTTGGCGTTTTTCCTTAATAACTCGCAAAATTATAACAGCACAAAAATCATTCTTACATCATATGAAAGTGAAAAAATTTACTTTTTCAATAATATCAAATAAATTGCGGTAAGATTTTTCTCTAATTTTTATAAATTTTTAAAAATATTTTTGGCATAATTTACAGAAATACTTTCAACGCAATTCTAGCAGTTTTCATTGTTTAAACAAATGTTTATTTGTAAGTTTTTCTCCCGTTCTTAAAACCTAAGGTGATATCTTAATGTTTAATGCTATGTTTTAATCAGCATATTTTCATACAGCTAACATGCTGCTGGAAGTAAAATATTCCGAAGCATTTTAAAGTTAAAAACAAACGCATGTTTTGCTAGGGAAATAAGAGAATGAATTTGATGCCGACAACATGCAATTTGATGTTATATGACATAGACAGTCACTTGATTCCATTAGGGACAGTCCTGTAAACAATGAACAGAACAGAGTCTACTGAAATAACATGGGTTAAATGTCTATCACAATTTGAAATCAATTTGTTAAGAGAACCATGAATATCAAATTATGCATATGATATTCAGTTGAAATTATATTCCTGGAGAACAAGCTGGTCTCCGAAGGCGGCTAGTATATTAATAAATCTAATGTTTGACTAAATCATTAAATTGTTGAAATGCTCTAATAGTATTAAAATGCATGAGGGCAATTTTAAATTAATGAAGTATTCTGACAAAAACGCTCAAATTAGAAAATTTTATTCCTTATTATACTCTTACAATACATATTCTGGCATCCGCAACTATAATGACCCAAAGCTAGTGAAATCTTTGGAAACTGCAGTTCTGTCAGGAACACTTTCACTTTTGAGCTTGATTTTTTTATAAAATGTTTTTAGACGTTATCACTGTTATCTGTTCTTCCTGAGCTCTGCTTTATACTATGTCTACTTTGCACTCATATTGGCTTCTTTCCAGTATTTGGTTTCTGCTTCAGTTCTGTCCTGGAGTTTCAAATGATTTTTTGATGAATCATTTGATTCATCTAAATGTTGCATCCCTTCGTATCATGGCACGGAATCATTTTTTTATTTCGTAAAATATATTCGAAAATCCTAAAAACACACGTTCGTGTCGTTCTATGGAGAGAATATTTTATCTTTTGAAATTTTTTTTTTTTCTTCTCATCGAAGATCCTTGTTGACACAGAAAATACAGCAAATATTTGTATTTTAATTTAAACTGTTCTTACTTTTTCTGTGGTATCATAACGGTACTTTTCAAACAAAATCCAAATGTTTAAAAAATCTATTTCTAATAAATTAATTAAAGATAATAATTAGCTGCATATAAATTTAAATACCTCAAATCCTTTTCCATGGAAACTAGAACTAGCTCAATTAAAATACCAGAAATAGAAAAGTACATGTAATGGGACATTAAATTAAAAACGCATTTAAATACGAATAGTTTTTGCCTAGTTAAATTATTTCTAATTGCACATAATTATCTCTCAGTTACTCTCTAATATTGGCTCAATTTATAGGGATAATTGCATTTTTTAATTTTAAATAATACTTCTTTATTCTTATGCCATTTTTTCTTGAAATTAAAATGCCTTTCCTGGCGAATAGTTGTATTAATCTACAGTTCTGTCAAAATTAGATTTAATTTCTCTACAGAAAAACTTTGAAGTTTGATTTGATGTAACCGAAGATCATCTATTTTTACTATTCTGAATGCATCTGAATTTAATTTTTGATTTCGGAAGTAAATGTTTCATCTAAAAACAACTAAAAATTCACGATTTGATATATTTCACTTTTAATAGTGACTAGTTTAAAATCTTGAATTTTAGTAGCAAAATTTATAGTAGACATTTGTCGGAAACTTCAGTTTGATTTACCATCTTCAAAATATAATAGTTAATTATGCAAAGACTCTTGAATTGGAAATACATTCATCGGGCAGCTTAAATACCAAATTATTATTATAAAACTCAAAAATAATTACTAATTTAAACAACTTGAAAATTTTAAATTTTATTGATAGAACTGAATCATTATAAGTAATGAGTTCGGTGAACTAGCTGGAAGCCAAAAGCGGCTAGTCTAGCAATAAATTTACGGACGATTTGTAACAAAACAAACATTAATGGGCAAAACATAGAGTAACAAAATATTTTAGAGGTAACGACTGCCAAAAAAACTGGCTGAATTGTTTACTGATTATTTTATTTCCATAGTATTATTAAAACTTCTACTTATTTTCAGCAACCGTCTGTGTTTGTCAGCCGAAAATAAAAAATGCTTACCTCTTTCTAATGTAAGAAGCAACATCATTTTCTTTAACTACAAGAAAAATCGAAAAATATACCGAATTAAAACATGTTATTTCTGGATAAACAAAAAATACTTAAAAGGACTTTTGCGTGTGATAATATTTTTTAATATACTTTTACTTATTTTGATGTTGAAAACTTTATCGTATTTAAATGAGGATGATTAATTTTAATGCCATATTCCACTCACAGATTAAGAATGTTTCTTAGCGTCTCTTGAAAGGGTACATTTAACTATCCAATAAACAAATTTCCATCCAACACTTATTTTTTAAATTAAAGTCTTACCTGACAAATAAAATAAGTTTTATCTCATTTCAGTAACTTGAATTCCTACCATACACTTGCAGGAATTCTGGAAAAATAAGGAACATGTTTATTCAGACTTGTTACACTAAAAAATATTATCGCGTGATTTTAAATTAAGCTCCAACTTTTCTCCATATTTTCAAAGAACTCTAATAAAGATAAAAATTTTGTGCACTGTAATTTCCTTTGCAGACAGATATCTTCATATCTGTAGAATCTTTTAATCTTAAAAATAAAGCTGAAAAATAAATACAAACAGCAACTTGGTGAACTTATTTCTCTCCTTAATTTATCATTCTAACAAAAATCACGCATCTTCGCTAATATAATAGTTTACCTGTTCTTTGTTAAAATATACATGATCACATTTTTTTCTTATCATTCATTATTCTTATAGAAATTATCCACATATTCCAAATAACATTTATTCATTCTTCTATGATGTCATATGTTTTACTGACGACATGCTTAGGAATCTCTGAAGTGTTATAGTCATTAATGCGTTTTTGGTATTTGAAATGGCACCATGACAGTAGACGAAAATGAATTCAGAGGCAAAACTAAATAACACTAGTTGCATGCGTTATTAAGATGTCATTGGCTACATTAAAAGTATTATCTTCGCTTTGGTTCTCCATAGAAACAGGGTTTTTTTTAAATGAAAATATTCAATATAATTAGATTTCAATCTGACAAAATTGGTAGCATCATAATTTTCACAATCTACATTAATTTTATAGCTGTTTTGAAAAAAAATGTTCGCTGCTACCACACTTGTTATTCCTACTTTTAATTTCAAACTCGATATTTGCAGTAATAACTTTAAAGGTTTTCCCAAAACTAGCTGAACCCACGGAGAGCATCTCCGCTACATTACATGCACACCATATATTTTCGACCAAATTGGCGCATTCTGCCTCCTGACGCTTCAGCTAACCAAAAATGCAACGCGAGTCAATTGTCACCAAGAAAGAAGTTGAGCCAAGGTGATGATTCAGCGCTCCAAGAAAATTCGCCAGGACAAATGAGGAGCCAAGTGGTGTGTGCATAACGGAAAAATATATAATTTTGACAATAATAAGCTCCATAATGTTCACCTCAATTTGAGAATTTAACGCGATTTCCCTTTAAACTATTTTGACGTTGATCTGAACGTTCTATGGATCGCATAAGCCCATCTGCTTCATTTCTAACTGATCTCTTTAGAATATTTTCATCCAAAGCTTCATTACATTGTAAAAAATATTGTGAACTTTACGTTATAAACTCATTTTTTGGACAAAAAGTTGTTTTTATACCAGATCGAGTATAGTAGCGGGCTACACTTATGAAGTTATGCCTAACATGGCTACCGGTTTTGTTTGCTAAACAAACCTATCGACCATCGGCAAAGGAGAAATTATCCTCTTTTCTGTACCACGTACGCTAGCATTTTATACATATAGATATCTGTGTCTTTCCTTATGAGACATAGTTTAAAATAATCCATTTCATTTACACAAATTTCAAGTTTTGGGATTAAATTATCCTTTCTTAGATTCTCTAAAATATTTATTAATATATCTGAATTGCAGATTTTACAAAAGGAATTTAATGTCTCCACTCATACATTTTCTTGCTACAGACAACTGCTTTTATCCACCGTTATTCAGTTTAAAATGCAAATGAATTTGCAAAGTTCAAAGGATATCAAGCAAAATCGTAGTTCCACCTTTTGTAGAAGGTGGGGCAGAGGAACAGGATGCTTTTGAAATAATCACAAATTCGTTAATTCAGGTAAGAAAAATTTGACTGACACATACACATTCGTGTTTACGTAGCATTTAATGATATTCATGTTCGGAAAAATTTCATGCTTCGAAAGATATTCATTTTTGCGTTATGCGTTTATGTAAATTCAACTCCGTTCTTTTCAAAAGCCAAACAGTCAATTTGAATGATTTGTTTGGGCAATCTGTTTCTTTAGCTTCAGTAAAATTGTTACATTTTATGGGTGAAAACATAAATCTTCGCGCAAGAAAACGCCTCACAGTGAGATTGGCAATTTGAAATTTCACATCATATCACCAAACAAAGTGGCATGGACTTCGTACTATCGCAATTCTAACCCTTTCACATTTTCTGGATTACGCACCTTTCATGGGTTATCAGATCGTTTTGTTTTCATTAATGATCTTCTTGAATGAAGATTGTTAATCCAAAGTAGAATTGTATTATGAGATGGAACAGATCACACACACGTATTTGCGGATTTTAAATCTGCGATGAAACTCGTGCTGAACCGCTTTAATTTGCCGCGTCTCACAAAATTGTTGTAAGCATAAACACTTTGTTCTAACGTCCACAACTGCATGATGAAGACTAAAACGCTAAGGTTTTGAACAGAGGAACGGAATGTTCTTACCCACAAATCTGCCCCTTTCTTCAAGGCTGAGTGTATAATGCTTTACAAATTCCTCTAGTTCACCCTCTATCTCTGCTGAGTAATTATTTTTTGCTTCTAATATTCATTTAGTAAAAACTACTTGAAGTCTTCAAATAGGTTGATAAGGTTAAGTTAACTGTACTATTTTCTCTGAAATACAAACGCTCTGGAAATCTTGCTGATTTTGCAATGTGAAAGAATGCAAAAGGAATACATTCTTTAATTTCTCTAAATGTGACATTTTTTGAGACAAAAAACATAATACATCATTTATTTCGAACAATTTTATTAATAAATTAAAGACAAAAAAATATTATCTTCTATTAAAACGTCTTTTTCCGATACAAATACAAGAGAAAATTATATATGCATCTTCCAAATCAAATATATTGAATATTATCTATTCGGTTAGAAAAGAATTAGTCACCTTCTTGACGTTACACTTTAATTTAGTTTTATTAATATTTAACTAAAGATAAATCTTAAACGAAAGTTTACTAACCATTCTTCCTCGTTCGAAATATGAATAACCATACACCACAGAAATACCAAATGAAATATTAGGTAAAACTTTCAATGGAACTAAACTCATTATAGTATAATAAATTAATTATGAGAAGAACAAAACTTCTGTAATTAACAGTGAGGTGAATACTAGAAGGTATTACGGTTGTTATTAGAGTATTGGACAGATAGATAATTATCCTAGTTAAAAGAGTTAAGTTAATTACTTTAAAATTAATAATAAAGGGAGAAACAGATATGTGACCTTGCATATTTTCTGTGATAATGGCATTAAGATTCTTAAAATATCTGCTTTTTCTTCGTTCCATTCTGCTTCAATATTAATAACGAATTGTTATTAAATAATCATGAAATTTCAAAATTGTGTTAGTGCAACATTTTTAATCTTCTGTTTAACCGTGCATATTGCTGTTGTTTTAAAATCATTTTACCTTAATTTAAGTTAACTTACTTTAATTTCAATGATAGTCGTTTCTGTATTCAAACTTCATATTATTTGTCAGCAATCAAAATTATGCAATTGCTTAATTTGATTTCATTTGTATAATTACTTCAATTAACTACATCATAGTTTAATGATGACCATACTCACCGTTTTCCAGGTCTTTCAGATAACATAGAAAATACTAATAGTGGTACGGCTTTCAAAAAAAGCATCCCCTTGGCATTAAAGTCAAATTTCACTTTTGTGTAAATAAGAATTTAATGCAAGATATTCACAAATATATTTAATCAAACGTTCTTTTCTTTTAACTGAATTTAGTGTTACTTTTATTTTTGGAAAGATTATACACATGTAACAGACGATTCACAATTATTTTAAGCAAATACAAACGCGAAATCAAACCCAGCCTCTATTAATCATGAAGACAAATACAGTCATATAAGAGGTCAATATAAAGGACATAATAATGAGCGTTATGCTAAGCATTCATAATCATAAATTGAGTTAATTATATCATTCAATCAATTATTTCAACACACAGCATATTAGTAGTTAAATCGTAATTCACTAATGCAGATATCAAGATAAGCCACGGCTGATAGGAGAATATGTGGATAATTCAGAAATATCACCGGGTAACCTATTATAATTTATTCTTCGATTATTTATATCAGCTATAATTGTTGTTGTCGATATCAACTCAGCTATTCCAGCTATAATGTCAAATAAACTTAGATGCTTATGAAAGGAACGCAAAAGTGGAAATATCTTGATATACCTATTCTAAATATTCCCTGATGCATCCTCCTCTTGTTTGGTGTGGAGTTTGGAGAGGGGATGCTGATTTAGACATCATTCTTGTCATCTGACCATTTATCAGGATTACGATGCCCATCGCAAGATACTGTCGCACACCTTCACAATGGGACTTCAATGCTTCTAAAATAAATCTCTGGTATTGATATCACTTATATAAACTGCTAAAAGCATAATGTGGTCTGCTAAGATTTTGAAACTGAACTGCAAATCCTTAAATGTATAAAGAATACTAATTATTTAACATTAAGGCGAATTTTGCTATTTTTCCTGAGTTTTGATCAGAGCTAAATTTTTGAAAGGTGGATTATTCGAAACTCGTATCTTGAAAACATAGTTGCGGACTATGCCAGTAGCGGTTGTTACACAACAACTCTCTAGTAATCAATAATCTTTTTTCGATTTCATATAGATGTTTTATCAAAAAGAAAAGATGTAAATATCTATTTTCATTTAACCTTTCGTTTTGCGCGGCTGTACTTGGCTTCATATTAGATCTGTCAATCTCTCAAATCCCATGTTCTTTATTTTTTCTTCTTAATCTTCAATTTTTATTATTAAAAACCTAAACTGAATTTATATTTGTACATATAAATTTATTTTCATACGTTGCGAAAGCGTCCTCTAAAATTATTGAAAAGAGATCGCATTGCAAAGGTTGTACTTTTTAGAAAGCATCGTGAAACTAGAAAAAAATTTATTAACATTAGCCCCGACGGTTTTAGACAACCATTCATAATTTTAAAGGTAAATTACTCACGACATTAAACCCATTTCTTATTCAGCATTTACAATAGTAAGCAATTTAAAATATACAAATAAAAATACCTTATCGGCGATCTGAGAGATCGGAATTTTGTTTTCAGTCTTTGGTAATGGGTGATTGAAGCCGAAGATACGTTAATGGTGTCTTGAATATCATTTTCTGAAACCACTGTCAACTTATTTCAAGGAGAAACACAAAATATATTCAAGTGATCGGAGAGATTGCCCGCTCCTAAAGGAAAGTTATTTACAAGTATTATGCGAGTGAAACTGTTAGATTGCAAAAAATGCAACTACATCATTTTTCGGTTTTACCAGTACTTTAAATAATTTAAATTTTCACCACCAAAGTTTCTTTCCTATCTTGTGGCATCTTTGGCAACTTTTAAATTTTCAACTGTAATTTTTAGTTTTATTAAATATCTTAATTTATCATGTTTATTTTTCTTGTAATCAACTTAATTATTAATTGCTTTAACTTTTTATGTAATTTCTTTTAATGTTTCAAGGTTTATTAAATTATAATTTATTTTATGTAACGGAACTATTTGCTCGCCATTTTGAACGGCGGAAGTTTTTGTGAGTGAACTGGTTTTTAGCGTCACCTGGCTGGGAGTTTTCCTTTGTCTAGATCGGCTGGTCTGAACGTGAAAGAAAGGGGTGCCCGAGGGCCGTTAGGCCTCTTTGGTTCTTGCCCCTGCAGAGATACCGATGATCCTGAGAAGAAAAAATGGTTGTAATCAGAGGAGTTTTTTTTTCAGCTATATTCTGCAAGAGTTTTGTAGATTGGAGCTTCAGCGATACGATTTTAGGCTGGAAAGATTTAATTGTTTCGCAACAGAAAAATTGCGAGAGCATGTGTCGATTTGATGAATGTGTGATGGCGTATAAAAACTGCAACGTTATATACAGATACATCGATTAATGCCAAAATTGTTGTAAAAATTTGAAAGAACGATAAGCATTACAACAAAGAAATCTGTGGGCTTTCAGTGCTTTACATATCTACATTTTTCTAAGGCAACATTTTGCTTATTCTTTCAATTCCTTATATGAGATCTCACGTGAGTTATTTTAGTTTGCTTACACCTTAGAAAACGAAGTATGTTTTCATCTTTTTCAGTTCTGACTCTAAAATTCATAGAGCAAAAAATTTGAATGAAAGAGTTTTAGATTTTGATGATAACGCTATAGAGTATTGTTTTTCAACCCTGTGAGCCCTATCCCGCCTCAAACCGCCAGTTCGACAGAAGCCGAACTCAGGCGGTTTCGGGCGCCTAGGTGAATTTTTTTAGGAAAATGTAGTTCCTTTCTTTGTTGAAAATTGATCGGGCAACCATAGGTGTCGACCTCCTGGAATTTCTATAAAGAACGTGACGATTCCATTCTGTTTTTGTCAGCGAAAATTCACTCCAGGTTTTGAGGCAATGGAATTCTCAGTCTAGAAGGGGTTCAGGGAGTTAAAGCTGCAGCATGTTTATTTGGCGTGTAATTGTATGTGAATTGTTCTTTCTGACTTTTCTTGTGCATCATAATCTTAATATATCCATTTGTTAAATATGGCAGTAATCTTAATGTAAACATTTGTTAAATAAAAATATTTAAATCAAAAAACTTGTTTTCTTTAATCTTTCAATTCTATAAAAAACACAATGTATTACTTTTGTTTCAGCTATACTTCCATTTTCGGCCAATAGTTTTTAGGTGGTCTACAAAATTAGTTGATTAATTAAGTGTAAGTTAAAATTGTATTTTTATCTGTAATTCATCCTTTAGCATCATATTTATATTAAAAAATTTGAACAAAAACATATGAACGAGGGCCGTTTTTTTTCAACCACCGATGGGCCATAAAAAAAGAGAAGAGTAGAGAACGAAATAAATTTACTTTTTTTCTACTCTTCTCTTTTTCAAAAAAGTTATGTTCAAACATGGTTACTTTTTGACATAATCGCCGTGAAGATTCAGGCATAGAACCAAGTTTCCGATCCCTCTTCGAAGAATTTTGCCGCCAGTGATGTGAGATGGGTATTAACGTTGCTTGGATTCTCCTAATTTTTCAGGAAGCTTTGGCCTCCTTGCCAGTTCTTCAATGCAGAGAAGAGATGAAATTCACTTGTCGCTAAGTAGGGGCTATACGCCGGGTGATCAGACACGTCCCATTTATGCTGCTCCAGAAGCTGCTGGGTTACAATTGCACTGTGAAGGCAACTCCAGAGGTCATCATGGCTCTTCGCAGCCGTTGTAAAGTTTGACAATAAACGGCTGTACTGATTGTTTTCCACAAACCAATTTTCTGCTTGAAGAAAGCGCATAATACTACGCAACTCGCGCTTGGCGGGAGCATAAGTTCTACCAGTCGTGTTTACGTGCCGACAGCTCAGCTCAAATTGGCCAGCTGGAATCGGCGGTAGTTGAGGTTTTGGTTAGAGACATGCGCAGTCGCCCATCGCGCATCCCCAACTCTCCCTATTTGTCTGCCTGTAAGAGGCTCGATTGCAGGTTTAAAAAAACGATCCTCGTATAACAGATTTCAGACGGAATACTCTCATCTACTTGTCTTCGATTGTCTTTTTAAAATTAATTACCACGTTAAGGGATCGTCCGTTATTAAAGAAAAATAACATTATTTTATGTTATCCCGATGAAAATATTTATACAGTTTGTTTACCTAAGCATATTTTTATATAATTAGATTAAAAGTAATTTATCATTTAAATCAATAGCAAGGAATTAATATTAAAAATTTATTTCTTGCGCTTTCGCTGTATTACTACTGATAAATAAGCATACATAAAAATGCATATTATTGCCTCTTCTGTTTAAAGTCAATTTCGATATAATT
The DNA here is from genome assembly GCA_013235015.1 of Araneus ventricosus. NCBI lineage: Eukaryota > Metazoa > Arthropoda > Arachnida > Araneae > Araneidae > Araneus > Araneus ventricosus. The sequence continues at coordinate 24,413 of BGPR01021792.1, forward strand.
ATTTTCTCTTTGTTTTCAAAATTGTCCTTTAATGTCCCTTTCCATGTTCATGAATTTTCCTTTGATTTCATTATAATATAATAATAACTAGTTTTGATTAAATAATTATTGAAATAGGGTATGTTTATTTCTAGATAAATTAATGCCTACAAACTCTTAAATGTTATATTTGTTTGAGCATTCTTTTTATTTTGTCAAATAATCAACACTTTTGCCACTGAAAAATTTACTACCTTAATTAATTTTATAAATATTAATGTTATTTTTTGGAAATATCATCACCATGCATTCAAAATCTGCTAATACTTGCAAAAATATTTCACTACTTCTTTCTCAGTTTATAAATATCATTATTACTTAGCTGAGGTGTCAGTATTTCAATCTTTTCGAATGTGTGTTCGATCTCTGCATTTTTGAGAAATTTGAACTATCTACAGCAACTAGAATCCTAATTCACAAATTTCCATGTATTCTTCAACAAATTTAGATAAATTTATTATATGAACCTTTTTAAAATTATAAATTAAATGTAACATTTTATACAATTTAGACAATTTTAGAAGTCTCCAGTACATACGTCCTTACGGTTTATATATATTTATTATGTAATTGTATTTATCCGCGCTTGCATTCTTTGTTTCTTATTTTTGTGTTATCGGTTTCTGTGCAAAAGTTTTAAAAAATGTGAATCGAGACACACGTCAACGTCTTGTTGATTTTTACCTAGTTTTTTTTAAATAAATTTTATTTACATAAGCATTTGATTCTTTAACTCTCTAATCCCAAGGAGAATTTTTTCTTCTAGCTCCTTTAAAACCAGAACTTTTTGGGAGAAAAACGACGTGAATGGGACTCTCCCAACCTGGGTGGTCATTTTCCCCATCACCCCACACCATGCTGTAACATTCCCTTAAGGCGCTCGTAAGCGGGCTGCAGTTGGCAAGGATAATTGGACCCCCTACCGCGCTTATCTCCTAAGCGATCTCAGAACCTCACCTTCACTCAAAAGAAACCAACCTCCTCAGACCGGCCCTCGTCGCTGTTAAGGGTAAATTTTTAGACCGCCCGAGACCGCCTCGCTCGGTATCAGAGGGTTAAGGACGGCATGAGAATAATGCATACTCACATTTTCTTAGAAACGGTTTATAAGTCGATTTAATAATATTACTTTAAGCAAACTATTCATAGAATGTAAACTGACAAATATTTTCAGAAACAAAGAAACCTAAAATTCATTTTGTGGAGTCCTCTAAGTAGTAATCCGTGTTATAACCGTAAACGTTTTAGTGAAAATTCATTTTGTAAACACTGAGACAACGGATAGGAGAGGGTATTTTGAAGTAAAAACACGAAGACAGCCAAACTGATATTCATGAAAATCTATTTTATATTATCATCGAATAAATCTTTCTTCTGATAAATAATCGTCATATAAATTCATTTAGTAGTCTTCGAGCAAACGCTTTCAAACAGGAAAAAGAAATTTGATATACTCTCAGCGGATCTTGGTCTTTCCAAATATACCCTTTCCTACTCCACAGTAGTAATCACAGCTGTTATATTCTCCGGTATAATACGATTACCGGAAACCACGTTTCGGATGTTCCCTTGCGTGTAGCAGAATCGGAAGAGTTACTAAACAGTTGTAACC